>JAMPIV010014771.1:260000-479960 GCA_024509875.1 Oreohelix idahoensis
GTTGTTTTTTTTTTTTTGGTTTTTTTTTTCCACATAGTTTCACTTCTGCCGTATCTGTCATCTTATGCGGAACACAGCTTTTTAATAAATACGTCCTAAGCCGTCCTATTCAAGGTCTTTCCGTGCCATAATAATACAATATAACAAATAGGAGCATGTAACCCGTCAAACAATGAAGGGAATTAATTATGGTATGCTCTTTCTACTGTATGTCCTGATGACGTCACTAATTCTCACGTGGTCATCTCATTTATTTCAATTCCATTTCAACTCCATTGGATCTTTGTGGTCAAACTTATCATGACTTATGGTCAATACATCAGGACACATATTGAAATGCATGCATGTTCTTTTAAGGGACATTCAATTTAGTTTTCACGATATCGAGAGGAGACCATTTATTCCTCCTTAATCTCGCGATAAAAGGCTAACGTATCTTTCAACACTTTCTGAACTTTCAAAAATGGCGAGTGATATATATATATATATATATATATATATATATATATATATATATATATATATATATATATATATATATATATATATATATATATATATATATATATATATATATATATATATATATATATATATATATATATATATATATATATATATATATATATATATATATATATAATTCTATTATTCATACGACAAATTATGCTTGCACAAGACATGAATTATAGCTACAGCAATGTTAAGGTTTAGACACAAGGTTTTTTATTCACTGGCCCAAGACATCTGAGACAACGTAACGAAGACATCACCCCGACATATTTTTTGTGTTTCTAAAACGTGCAAGCCATTAATTTACTTCGTGTTTACACAGTGACAGTGGTTAGAAAAATGGATGAGAAGTTGTCTTAACAGGGAGTCAGTCTCAGCAATGATTAGAAAGCGTGTAAATTAACCTGGGAGTAGTTCATGAAATACTTCTCTCTCTCCATCTCCATCTCTCTCTCTCTCTCTCTCTCTCTCTCTCTCTCTCTCTCTCTCTCTCTCTCTCTCTCTCTCTCTCTCTCTCTCTTGGATCCTAGCTGGTGCTACGGAGTTCGTGCACTGTGTTGAGATCATGCTTGTGTGATCTAAGGGAGGAGATCATATCACTGATGGAGTTAACCGTATGCAATGAAGATAGTCTTTAAAACCAATCCAAACCAATCTCTCTCTCTCTCTCTCTCTCTCTCTCTCTCTCTCTCTCTCTCTCTCTCTCTCTCTTTCCCATCTTTCTCTCTCTCTCTCTTTCTTTCTTTCTAGTCAGTTTCATGACGTGATAAGATATTAAGAGCCCATATGTGCCTATATTATATGTCCATCTGTTCATTATCACCTTAAGGCCCATCAGCTCCCGGATGAGCATAGGCCTGTAACTAACATGCCGAATTCCCCAGCCACGTGCCATCAGCTCCTCTCTCTGACGACTAACCTCCCAGCGTGATATCTATATCATGGTTCTTTTACTATCTTCTTTCTCTGCCCATCCTCCTCCTCCTCGAATTTTTTCCTGTCTCATTCTCCATCGTTTCTTCTATTTTATTCTCATCATCACCCCCCACCATCCCCGCATCCACTTTATTTCTTTTTGTACTTGCTTCTTTCCGACCATTCTATTATCTTAACTCTTCTTCCATTTCATTCCCCACTTCTCCATCTCTCTTTCCTTCCCTCCCCTCTAACAAATGAGAATGAGATAGGTAAGAAATATGATATTCGATATTCCTAACAACAAGAAATATGATATTCGATATTCCTAACAACAAGAAATATGATATTCGATATTCCTAACAACAAGAAAATGTATATCTCTTGTCATAATTACTGTCGTATTAATCAGTGTCCTTCTGTCTCATTTTTTTCGTTGTCTACCTGCTAAAATTTATTGTAAACAATTAACGAAAATAGGTCAATTGTAGACACATAGACTGACTGATTGGCGGGAAGAAAGAAAGAAAGATAGAAATAAAAGACAGAAGAGATTGGATATTGGAAAGTTCAACGTCAAGGCGTGGAAGGAAGTCAACAACAGAAAGAAAAACAGCACTGTAGACAGAAAGTTGTGAAAAGACGTGAACAAGAAAAATTTCATTAACATTGAAAAGATACAAAGAAAGCACTTTAAGTTAAACTAAGAAATAAAGAAAATTCATTAACACTGAAAACAGATATTCCAGAACGAAATTTTATCTAACACACGAACGTTATCACTGAGGCTCATGACCGTCTTCTTGCGCTTAGGCACGCTCGACAATACTCTTGCACTACGCTTGGATGTTAGTATTAATTATAAAAATAATCAAAAACAGAGTAAAACTGCAAAAAACATGGATGAAAAGATGCTTGACAACGACAAATGAAAACACAACGAAAGCCATGAGGCTACGCTGCCTACTGCGCATGGCCGCGAATACCCGCGAGGTGGCCGAGAATGGCAAAAATGGGTTACACTATCCCGCGCGATTCCGCGAACATGGAACACGCGAATAGCGAGGATTGACTGTAGATATCAAATAAAGTTACAACAAAAACTATATTCTCAAGTCCAGAAGGTCCTTCCAGAATAGTCCAAATCGGGCTCCGCAATTACTATGGCCGACCCTGAAACTATGCATGCAATAACACATACCTGTAAACGGCATACTCACTTCAATGGAGTGTGTTACTGACTTCCTGACTCTATTTTTTCCATGCTTCCCTCTATCAGCATTCTCAAAACAAACTAAAGATAAAAAGACAACGTTCAGTGAACAATTTTTATATTTCGTTACCAGTCAACTCCTAGATCCGTGGTAGGCAACACAGGATCTGTAGGGTTCTACTTTAGAAACATTGAGCACACTAAAGATCTCTTTTGATAAATCATGTTTGATTTCAGGTTTCAGGGTATGTGGAATTTGAAATATGTGCAACCTTTATGTTAACTGTTATCTCTGCCGGGCGATCAACCTCTTCCAATTCCATTAATACAGCGGTGGAAAAGCCAAACTAAATTATATGTTACCGAATGTTAACTTCTTTCCACTTTCAACTCCTACATGAGCAAAGGCTTGCAACAAATGTATGCCAAATCTTCCTGTCACGTGCCATCAACTCAAGGTCTTTCCATATCTTCTTCTTCCCCTTCATGTTCGTCTCTAGTTCATTTTTCTGTGTTCTTTGGTCTTCTACAACCTCTCTTCTACAACCTCTCTTCTACAACCTCTCTTAACCTGAAGATTCCAGAACAGTGATTGTCCGGTAGGGCACAGCGGGCTGATCACCCGCTTGCCAGCCGTTCTGATTACGGAAACAACAACTAATTCTTTGTTGTACCAATAAACGCCATTAGGCGTAACGGAACAACAATTAATTTCTTGTTGCCCTAAGACGCCTGTTCGTGGCGTACTGGCCCCTGACTGCTTTGTCGGTCTTCGGCTAAGGACGGAAGAAGAAGAAGATTGTCCGGTAATGCTACCAACATGTTTTCTCAATGTGTGTCCTATCCATTTCCATTGTCTTCTTCTCATCTCTTGCTCCTGGCACTTGTCTAGTTCTTGTCATCAGTTCCACATTAGTGATCTCACCACACCACTTCCAATCTTTCTATTCTAAGCAAGCACCCATTTCTGAAAGTCTGTAGCTTTTTGGTTGTTGTTTTTGTTGTTGTCCATGTTTCAGAGCCATACAATAAGACTGACGACATTTGAACTGAAAATTCTGAGTTTTGTGTTGGACCTGATTTCTTTTGATCTCCATAATAACCTCGCAATGCAATGAAAGCTCCTCTAACCTTTCGTATTCTTGTTTTGATATCAATCCTCTGTCTATATTGTTGCCAAGGTAAATGTATGATTCTTCATCTTGTAGTGGTATTTCTTCCAGTAAAATCTTGTTATCGTTTCTTGCATTAATTCTCATTATAGTTGATAATGAGAATGTTAGCTTCGCTCGAAGGAAAAGATCGTGGTCTTGCAACAAGTGAGTTTTAATAAGCTGGTTCGAAGGTTTTCACTAGGGACGCGGACAAAATACCTTTAATCGTGGTTGTACCGCGCATTCAAATGCCAGTGGGACAGTCCGAAATTTCCATAGGGTAAGAAATGTCTTTTTTACTTGCTGCATCACCAAAAGATGTACCAAAACCTCCCCAGTGATCTACCGGAATACCGCGATCGACAGGTTGCTGACACCCCCCTACGATTTTACATGCTTCACAGTGTTTCTTTTTTTTTTTTTTTTTTTTTAAGTTAAACATTTTGTTAGAGATGAAAACTGCGATGTTTTCGTAATTCAGCTTGTAAGCTCAGACATAACGACCAGGTAGCATCTTGAAATTGTGAAACGTTTGCCATTGTCTGTGACACTGAATCACGTACTGCCTACTCCACCAGGCCATAAATCTCAGGTGGCGTCTCCCTGACACTAAACCTACCCGAAGGTGTAAGAAGGATATCAGAACAACGTACCTTCAAAATATTCATTCTCCAATGAATTAGTCTTAAAATAGCTGCAAGAATTCACAACAAAACACATTCTTCGCTTTTTACAGAGGCTATTCTTCACACTCTGAATAAACAAGCAAATTCAAGATAAATGACAAATCGGTACAGCTTTAGTGAAGTTGGTTGTGCAGTGAACCCTTTCGTGAAAAACAAACACATCTTTTAGAAACCAACACGAGATTTTGAACGATGTTCAAGATGGCTTGAAAGTTGAACGGTTATGGAAAAAAAATGTGCTCCAATGAAGGATAAATGGTTTCAATTCAAATATTTAACCAATTTTCCTTTCAAATGTTTCGCGGTTGTTATTTTTTTAGCTTATATCAATGGAGATAAATACAATAGTACAAGTGAATTATAAGGCAACTCAAATGTCAAGTCAGTCTTATTGTATGGCTGTGAATTATGGAAAATAACAAAAGTGATAACTAGAAAGATAGAAAGAAGGTATTAAATGGTACGACAAGATCAATAATTTGGAACTGATTTTATTTTCTTCGTCGTTCGCTCTCAAATAACTTTATCTATCTATCTCATCAAGCTGGCGGTCTGTCTCAGGCTTCTCTCGTCACAATACAGTTTCTGCCTTAACTAGGTTGGAGAAGGCTTTGCGTCTCTCATGGAGACGACAGTTTTGGAGTACATGTTTTTCTGTTTTTGATTTGTCCTCCCCACATGGGCACACATCTGTCTGTCCTCCCAACATGGGTACATATCTGTCTATCCTCCCAACATGGGCACATATCTGTCTGTCCTCCCAACATGGGCACATATCTGTCTGTCCTCCCAACATGGGCACATATCTGTCTGTCCTCCCAACATGGGCACATATCTGTCTGTCCAATTTTCAGTTTGTTGTATAGATGGTATCTGAGTCTGCAATGGTCGGTTCTTTGTCTGAAAATTATCACTTGATCTCTTCTTGGGGACATACAGAATGGCTCTGCATTACCGGACTCTGGGTGTTCCTTCTGCCATTTTTCTCTATAGTTATTTCTGATTATTGCTTTTATCACTTCATGTGTAGATCTGTCTTTTATTTGGGTTTTTCTTCCTTCCTCTCTGGCAAGTCTTCTCATGTCCATATATGTGGCACTGGGCAGAAATCCACTGTACGTTTCCTTTTTTTGAATTCACAGCTGGTTTCCGTCCATTAGTGCTTCTGCCAGGCTGTCTAATTCATTGTTTTTTTAATTGTTTCAGAAGGCAGTTATGACTGATAGAGAGTCTGTGAGAAGCGCTATCTTGTCTGCAGCCAAATTGTTATTTTCCATGATGGTAATTGCAGCTTTTTTGAGTGTTTCTTCCTCCGCTTTAAATTTGTTTGAGAATTTTCCAGTGGCCATCGAGATGTGTACTTCAGAAGCAGTCAAGCACCTGTGGAAGAATATGACGAGACAAAGAATCTGACGTTAGACAGAACACACTAAGAAATCTAACTGATAGCATTACAAGGTTGTTTTGGATTCCTCGTGGTTAAAGAAATATAGGGAGACATAGAAAAACCACACACGGGGAAGAGAAATGCAGACAAACATGAATGGGATAAACAAAAAAACAAAGAGACAGTGAGCGGATGGAGACAGTGAGCGGATGGAGAAAGACTGGAAGGCTTGGCGTCTATGCGTTGAGAGCCTATTTGCGCACCACATAGGTCGATACATAGAAAAGTGTATTAACCCCTTTTGCAGGGTAGAGAGCTATCAAACCTCGGGACACTGCACAAACGCCAAAGTGGGCCTGGTGTAAAATGCCGTTGAGTCTAGGAAGCTCGCTAGGGTTGCAAGAAAGCCCAAAACCACCACCCCAAATTTTGTTGCAAGGGTAAAAGAGTGAATAACTTGAATCCGTGGTGATTGCTAACAACTAACAACAATAGAAAAGTGTAAATATTATACAAGAAAGCAAGAACAGATCGACAAAATACAAACAATGATAGCATCATAGAATACTACACACTATGCATACACCGCTAGCCCAGTCATATCGTATCACTATGCTTTATGGGAAGCTAAACAGTATTGATAGATTGATTTTTTTTTTAATCGCTTCATCAAACTTAACATCATCATTCCCATTCAGCCCCCCAAGGGCATAGGCCTTCAACAACTTTATGTCAGGTCTTCCTGTCCCGAGCAGGATTGTCTGGTAATTTCTCTGTGGAATATAGAGCCAGTTCCATCAGCTCAATTTCTTTCCAAGTCTTTCTGTTACTAGTTCTCTTCTCCGTGTGTTTTTCAGTCTACATCTGCTTCTTTTTACCTAGGAAATTCCAAGGACTGCCTTGTAATGCTATCAACAGGTTTCCTTAATTTTTGTCCTGTCCATCGTCAACGTCTTCTTCAAACCTGACATTCGTTCCTTTATGTCATACATCCTTTCTTCTGCCTTTTTTTTTTTTACTTAGTCCCAAAGCAGACACTGCCGTAGCGGAGTGAAGTGTTAGAGACTTCACTATACTAGGTCCAGCACCGAGAGGTGGGGTGACCAGTTCCCTTCCTCGCTGCCTTTTCCTTCCCTAACTCAAGAGCGAAGTCAGGTACCCATTTACAGCTGGGTAGACTGGAGAGTGATGATACCGGGTATCGAACCCGGCACCTTAGCCGCGTAGATACCAGCGCTCTAACCACTCTGCCAGTCGGACGCTTTCTTCTGTCTACGTTCCATAGATCACGTGATAGTTCAGGAACAAAATTTTCTGTCAAAACCTTTTTCAACAACTAGTTTCCATACGCGATTGGTTAAGCGGTTAGAGCGCTTGTCTCTCGCTGCAAAGTCACTGGGTTCTGGGATCGAGAACTGGTACCGTCACGCTCCAGTCTACCCAGCTGTAAACAGGTACCTGGCTGCTCTAAATTAGGGAAGACAAATGCTTCAAGGAAGAGAACTAGTCACCGAATCTCATAAAGCTGGATCGAGTATAGTGAAATCTCTAACACTTCAAACCCCCTATGGCTGCTATGGGATTACCTTGACCTTTTACGTGCCTGTGTTGGTAGGAGGACTTGGCATGTGTTTGTTGAAGATATGTGCTTTTTGTGGAGCTAAGGGGCACTGACAGCGACAGGACTTAACCCAGCGGTTGTCAACCTGTGCGCTGCGGCGCCCTGGGGCGCCATGACTGACGGTCAGGGGCGCCGTGGATTTTTTTTTTTTTTGGTATTTAGCTGTAAAGAAGACACAGAGCTGTGGGAAATTTCATTTTTGGTGTTTGTCAACCTGCGTGACACCGGAGAAATGTCACTTTTGATGTTGGCCAGCCTTTGAAGTCCCGCTCCCCCGACCTGCCTATCAACTTTCCACGGATTCTCCTCGCGCGACCATAGTAGGTAACACGGTGAGTTCATTTTGAAAAATACTTTCCTGAAAACTGTGACAGGTTTCAGTGGGTTCAAAATCCCTTCAGTAGTGATTCTGCTTCGGACTTCAGTACTGCAGAAAAAGAAGAACTGATAGAACTTTCATCAGACTCTTCACTACAAGCGAAGTTTCCATCCATGGCAATGCCAAAATTTTGGTATTCAGTAAAACAGGAGTTCCCAAGCTTGAGCAAGAGAGCACTGAAGATATTAATTCCTTTTGCAACCTCCTATCTCTGCGAGGCTGAGTTTTCAGCAGTTGCTATCATAAAAACCAAGTTCAGATCAAGACTTGATGTGGAGAAGGAAATGAGGGTAGCTGTATCCCAATTGGTGCCAAGATTTGACAAGCTGTGTAACAACAAGCAAGATCAAGTTTCACACTGAGGTGACTGGTACTTTATTTTACATATTTTTTTTTAGTTTTACAGTACAAGTTTTTTTGTTATGGAGATTGAATCATGAATGCAGTATGTCAGTGAATGATTTTCAGACAAAATTTAAAAAAAAATGTTAGAAAGAAACTACTTTATCTGTGCTGTTTTCTTTTTTATAGTAAGGGTTATCAAAGTGCACTTTGTGTATATTTTTTCTTGTACGTGTAATTTTTTCACAGATTGTCCAATTGCATTTTTTTTTAAATTACATTAACAAATTACATTGTTTAAAAGCCTTTACAAAGCTCTCCTGCTAAAAAAAAAGTTAGGCTAAATGTCGAAACATCGCTAGAGTTTTTACCAGTTATCCCACAGGGAAGACGCAGAAAGAATATAGTTGGTCAGGGGAGCCATGGACTCAAAAAGGTTGAAAACCGCTGACTTAACCCATTACCCTTCAGCTCCACAAGGAGCATAGGCTTTCAACAAGCATATGCCAAGTCCTCCTATCAGCTCAAGTTCTTTCCATGTCTTCCTTATCATTTACTTTTCTGTCCCCCAGTTCTCTTCTCCGTGCGTGCGCGTGTGTGTGTGTGTGTGTGTGTGTGAGTGTTTATTTTATTTTTTTTATTTTTGTGTGGTCTACCTCAGTCTCTCTTTCCCTGGAGATTCCAGAGAAAGAACTGCCTTATAATGCTATCAACAGGTTTCCTCAGTATATGCCCTATACATCGGGAGCGTCTCCTTCTCATATTTTGCTTCAGCTGATGATGATTGTCCAGATACAAAATACGTTATGGTGTGGTTAATAAGGTAACTATTGTAATTTCACGAACGTCAGCATGCCTTATATGGCCCCAGCAGCCGGTTTAATGATGTTACCGCGCGCTGTCATTTGTCATGTGATCAACGATTGATGCTCCTGTGACCGCCATCTCTTATCATCGATCATTACCTGTCAGATCTCACTGCAGCATCAGTCATCAATAACTATCCTATAAGCCTTCCTGTACTGTGCCGTCTTTTCAAGGTTATTCCATGCCTTTTTTAAAATCTATGTGGCTTTTATTTCATAAATCTTAGTCCGATAGGCATAGTGGGTAGAGCGCTTGCCTTTCGTGGCAGAGATGCCGAATTCGAAACACGGGATGGCGTCACGCACCTGACTCTTGAGTTAGTGATCGCAAAGGCTGCGAGTAAGGGAACTGGTCACACTCATCTCTCGAATCTAGTATATTATAGTCTTTAACACTTTATTCCACTACAGCAGTATCTGCTATGGGAGTCTCTATATTATCTTAAAATTACTCACCTGTTTTACACTAACATATTGTGTCTTTCTCCTTTTTAACTCTAACCTTTTTTTTTTTCGCAGAATAGAACAAACTTTCAATATTTAGATGTGCCATGTACGAACTCAATCCCGTTAATTCCAGGTCTTCCTAGCTTCTGTTAACTCCCTCAGTATGATTCTTCCCCATGCTTCCTTACGTCTTTCCCTAGCTCTTAGTTCACTAGAGTTCCACCCCAACGTCATGTCATCGTCAGACTTCTTGAACCGAAAAAGTGTCAGACATCGTTGGTCGTGGTACAACATAATATCATTGCATTTGTATGAAGATAGAAAAAACCACCAGTTACTGCACATATATGAACGTATGGACGAGAAGAACCATCATCTTCAGATTTCTTTTCCTTTCCCTTGAAATATAAAGCACCTTTTTACCTCCATTCACTAGAATATACAGAACATTTATGCTATCTTTCATTTCCCTGAGTAATATAGATCACCTGCCCACGTCATTTTATTTCTCCGTGGAATATACAGCATGTTCATACTTCCTTCTATTCCGCGTGGAATATAGATCTCCTTCACTATTCCTTTCATTTTCCCCGTTGTCACAAAACGGTTTGTGCGTGTGTTGCCGTCATTTTTGACGGTGGAAAAAACGCCAACCTAATGTATGTTTGGTTTAATGTGATCAAAGAGAGATAAATGTTTATTATCTTTCTGTGACAGGTTTGACTGGTGATTATCTTCTCCTGTCTTATGTTGTCCTGTCTGAGGCAATGTCTTACAGTTGACATGTCTTAAGTCTATTTATAGGATCATATACGGAGTATCTTTATCACCCGTTTGGGCGGAAACGCCTGGTCTGGGTTTGCCTCGATCTGGTCCATGCTCTTTGGGCATGCGCGGGTCTTGGCGGCAAAAGCCGGGAGACTGATTCACAGAGTGTGTACCTATGGCTTAGAACGGATGTACCGATCCGTAGATTCCTCTCTGCCAAGTTTTCGATAGGGATTGGAAATTCTGGGAATGACTGTTTTGGCATTCTTCCGTCCCTGAGTGTTTCTTTATGCCAGTATTGGCTGTGTTGTGTTACCTTAGAGTGTTAGGATTCTTTGAGAAGGTAACTGAAACATTATTCGATCTTTTCGTCTCGTTTAGATCTTACAGGTACATTTATCGCTGATGGCGACATAGTGAGCGAAGCTCACAAGGAGTTATTATACTGCACCCCAGTATTGCTTCATATTTGAAAGACTAGGTCTAAGTTGACCCGTTACATACATAAGCCTAGGAATCATCTTTATGGATCCGCAATGCAGGCGGAATATGGTTTGGCAGAAATATATTTAATTTTAGAAGCTTGTGTAAACTGAGAGTGACCTGATTATCGAGGCCCGCGACCTGCGGCCTGATTTCGTCGTCATTATATTGGTCCGTATTTACGGCCAATTTTCTTCACCAGAATGAAGTATCTGGTATGTGAGGCCAGTCTGAAGTCTTTTGCTAATTGTAGGACAATGGCATTGACTTTGTTTAAATAACTGATATCGCCCGTACTACGCAATATATTTGCTAGGGCTTACCTGACGGGGCTCAGTCAGGGATTAGAGCTATTGCATAAACAGTAAACATTGGTCAAGACATTGTTACATGTCTGGGATCTGTGATGCCTGAAGCTGACCTTTGTAACTACACACATTACGTACTCGATCTTATACTATTGACTGTTTCGTACATCATCATCGTATTATCGTCATGAATAAATATTGTAAACGTCAGCAGCATTCCCTACTTCACTGACTTCTACTTGTGGTTGTGTGAGTTACTGTGAAGACGTCCAAGAGCCTATACGGCCTTCGTGTTATCAGCACTGTTATCTACACCCTTACATGATCAACCACATTGTCATACAAGTACTACACGTCTGAATCTACATGAATACTGACATGATGTGTGTGTCTACTATACCCTGGCGGCACCTCACGCTAGTGACCTAGATTCTCGCTACAACTGAGTACTATCCAGGACAACACGACACGCTCAACGTACTAACATTCATAACACATCAAAACAGTACGTTACATCTGGGCATTTACACTGAACAACCTTTTACATCTCCATACAGACTTTTAAAGCATGTATTTATGTGCTCTCTCACACCTTCAGCCCCTCCGGCAGTACCATCTCTTTTTCTTCATTTTCCTCACCGATCATCTTATTATTTGGATTATCTGGCATATTTTACGCCCTACATTCTTTCTGTGACCACTCCCAGACTGTTTACGTTACGCCAGGTGTCGTAAACTCGTGTGTAAACCCACTTCTTTGTTAATACACTATGTCGATATACAAATATGCCCAGCCAATCCACGTTCAACAGACTCTGAGACAATAAATTACACGAAGTCACGTTCCCGCAAGATGGCGGCAGACAGAATGAATTAGGGAAAAAAGAAAAGAAAAAAACTGTTGCTTCGGAACTCGGTCACGAAAAGTACCAAAACGCCGAGAACCAATCAAAAAGCCCGGAAATTAAAAAGACTAAAACGCCGAGAACCAATCAAAAGGGTTCCTTATGCAGTACCATCTACCTGCGTTAACCTATATATGGGGGCGCGTTTTATTCAAAAAAACATACACACAAATACGAAGACCAGCCAGAAGATAGACTTGAGAAGATAAAGCTGTAAAGACTGATTCCTACTTACCTGCATGACCGGGCAGACTTGCTTCACTAAGTCGAGTCAAAATCTGTCTCGTATTAATCTTAGAGGGTAGGTAAACTTACTATAAACTTTTAGGAGTTGTAATATGCCTATATCATATATATATATATATATATATATATATATATATATATATATATATATATATATATATATATATATATATATATATATATATATATAATGATTGTATATTATAGTATCATGTATAATGATTGTGTATGATTGTTGAAAAGGGAACCCACCTGAAAATAACCTACACCGGTATATAATATCACTTTAGTATTTTAGTTTTACTATGACTGTATCATGTATACTCATTATATTTTGTGGAATCAGGTATAATGATTGTATTTCCTGGTATGATTGCTGAAGACGAAAACCAATCTGAAATATAACCTAACAGTCCTTGTTAGGACTCGTATAACTCCAACCTGAATAATAACCTAACAGTCCTTGTTAGGGCTCCTATAACTCCAACCTGAATAATAACCTAACAGTCCTTGTTAGGACTCCAACCTGAATATACTTGTAACCTATGACTATATCATGTATAATGATTGTATGTTATAGTATCATGTATAATGATTGTGTATGACTGTTGAAGAAGGAAACCACCAGAAAATAGCCTACACCTGTATATATTTAATATAACTTTAGGTTTTTGTTTTACTATGAATGTATCAGGTATACTGATTATATCTTAGTGAATTAGGTATAATGATTGCATTTCCTGGTATGATTGTTGAAGAAGAAAACCAACCCGAAATATAACCTAACAGTCCTTGTTAGGACTCATATAACTACAACAATATTGTTAGGATATATTTTACCAGCCAGTATAGCACTTATCAGAGATGGCCTGGTATATTATAGGTGGAAGGAAACGGTTGTATCATACGGTGTACAAATTATTGGATGTATTCATGTATTGAATTATCAGAAAGAATGTTTTGCAAGTACACACCTGTCATGTCTCGCTATTGCTAAATCATACTGAGCCATGTTGTCATTCATCCTACATGCAGGCACCTGAGACACGCTAATCTCATATACACTAGAAATAGGTGGGCTTGATGACAGAAATTAGCCCCTATTTTTCCTTGTTACAGGTTTATTCGTGTCATCCAACCTGAGGTCGTATGTTCGGGTCAATCCTGCTGCCTGGAACTTCGCAGGAGCATAGTGGTTGTATCGGAGCTACATCCTTAGTCCCCCTCAATCTTGGGTGGGCTAAAGGAACGATCATCAGCGGGTGTTGTGTGCATCAAATTAAGAAGGACAGAACTGTTTTAAGAGATGAGTACACATTAGTACCATTTCCGTCGGCAAGTGTTAGCAATTAACTGTCGATGAAGAAAACGTGATTCAGCGTAGTGAGAGACATGATTAACAGCACAGCTGATAAATTTTCTATAATTGATTAACAGCACAGCTGATATATAATTTTGTTCCTATAATTGCAAGACTTGTTGTAATATATATATATATATATATATATATATATATATATATATATATATATATATATATATATATATATATATATATATATATATATATATATATATATATATATATATATATATATATATATATATATGTGTGTGTGTGTGTGTATATATATATATATATATATATATATATATATATATATATATATATATATATATATATATATATATAACAACAAGTCTTCCAATTATAGGAACAAAATATATATATACGAGTATATAAATCATATGTAAACTTACAAATCCATTACATTCCATCTTCCAACATCCACCCTTCAGCACAAGAGTAGATAGTGTATATACTTAATAAAAAGGAAATTGTATTTGAACGACTTGTCAAGTTTATTATTGTTAAGTGAAATATGTTTCCTTGTTTTAATATCACAGTTAGTTACCCAGCGGGGTGACATTTTATGACTGTCTCCACTCTACTAATTTTTTCGAGATCAGATCATTCACAGCCGTAACTAATTTGTGATACCAGTAGTTCTCTTATACACTGAGACTTCACCATTTTCCTGCAGAAATTTTATTTCTGTATTGTCAGTACTATACTGATCCTGTATACAATAAAAACCTCACGCTATACCAGGTAACTCGTGTTAATTCCACTTTTATTGAACCGGTCAGCGAGCGATATTCTTATCATGCAAAGCCGGCTCGCCACCTGTTGATACAGACGGCAAACGTGAAGAGAGATAGCGATCTCGACGTAACTCATTCCGGGGCCAGCGACAATCAGGCAATTAACACCTGGGTTGCGGTTTGTATGTCTGAGGAAACCATATTGTTTGTCTGAGCGGCCGGCGATCCTTTTGTTTGACTGTCTGGAGAACGCACGATCACAGACGATAATGAGATAATCGCTTCACGGACCCATCCCTGTGACAAGATTGTCCCAGATAATCTGTCTGGCGAGTCAATATTTGAAGGTAGCATCTGGACATCAAATAGGTTCCCAGATTTGTTGTGAGTTGGCGGAAATATTACCGCATGATTTGAAATAGATCACGCGTTGGAATATTAAATGTAATATTTTAAACACGCGGGGGAGATTATGAATTTAAACACCCCTACCCAGATAGTGCAAAAGAGCGTATGATTGGATTTAAGTGAGAGCCGGAATATGCTTTGGTTCTCATTGGCAAGTTTGCCGGGAAGTACCATCTGTGTTTTCAACTGCGAATGAGAGATATAATCTAGCAAACTCAGAGACACAGAACACAGACAGCTTCGCAACTTTATAAACGAGCAACTCCTAAAAGCCAGAAAGAGAAGGATCGGACCTAGAATTCCATACTTATAAGTGACAGATCGAAGTATTTGGGAATCTTAAAACCTTAAAAAGTAAGCCCGCCATTATAAATACAAACTCTGAAAACTTAAGGGACCAGGACTTTAGCTGGATCCCTTTTTTTTGACGTACGCCGGCTATTACTCGAGGCGAAATCTCAGATTAGTATGTACCACCTGAGACTGATTTTACGTAGGTATCCTATTTTCCCTGTACGCTGACAGGTGTCCTCTCGCCATTCAGGCAGCTACTCGCCGTCTTCGGAGAGACTGGATACCTAAGGAATTGGATCACCCGTCGTAAGAGAAACTTTCCCAGACCAAGTGTTTCGCAGATTCACCCGTCCTAAAAAAGATTCTAAATTTCCAGACCAAGTGATTCGAGAGCATATAACCTAAATTGCTCGTGTCCATTCTAAACTGTGCGAGGAGATTGTGTTTTCCCAATTCTTGCTAAGTGGTTATATGTGATACTGGCAACCTCAACATATGAAAATAGTATATTCATTAACCACTACAGCAAGCGCTGGTGATTTCTTCTGGCTAGTCATGCGGAAAACCGACAGCAGAGGTGACCCCAGATTCCGAATGGAGTGATGACTGATGATTACATCACATGTGTCTAAAGTGTAAAATATTTTATGAGATATATGTACGTTTTTAATTGTAACTCAGGCAACTCATTATTCGCGCCGTCCAGACAATTTTTTCCAGTTTAATACCCGGAAGAATAATTTATTTGGTGATTTTTAATCATCTTCCCTGAGCTACACTGTGTATTCGGGAATTTAATTCTTCTGAGAGATTAATATTGGTGGGTGGACAGAGAGAATGCGCCTGTTAATTGGCAGCCAACAAATGTACTTAGCAGAGACATTTGTTTTTCTATTTTGTCTTTAAAAGTTCGTGGAATGAAGCTAGTCGTGAGTGAAGCGCAGGGAATCAACACCAACCGCCTAAATCGGACAAGTTGAGTGAAGACGTTCCCTCATCACCAAGAAGTGACGAAAACCACAGCTGCAGGACCCCTTATTTCAGTTAAGTGCTTATAAGAAGGCCCCAGCAACCGGACATAATTTTCTGAACTATATCCTCACCCTAAATCTCCGTGAAGAGAAAATTTGATTCCAATATAAATTCACCAGCATTTCTTTTTTTTTAAACTGTTAATACTAATTGATTATTAAATTTGTTACCTGTTGTTTTAAAACTAAACAATAGTTGTTTATTCAGTTATTACATGTATGAAAGGAAACGTATGAGCCAGAATATTATATATACATATACATATATTTACCTCTAAATAGAGCTATACCATTATAAGAGGAAATTCGCTGAATTAACTCAGCTGGGGGCTTGAACGGGCTAAAAACCATTGCTTAAATCCTTCACAAAAGGCGACGGACAGATATAAATTAACAAATGTTCAGCACTATGCAGCATTGTTCTTGACTTCTGAATTATCTTGTGAACCCCCGCCCCCCCCCCCCCCCCCCCCCCCCCTCCCCCCCCCCCCCCCCGGGTAAGGTAGAAGCGTCATTACCCTTCTATCTACATCTCTGCCAAGAGTAATCTTGTGCGAAGGTAGACACCTTTGACGACCCATTTAGATACTCTTCAGTTTTGGCCACTGTTGGACCACTACCGCAAAGCAGGGGAGGACACCCGTGGAAAATAGAGAACAATCATACTTCTATTTATTTCCCCGTGAAATATACAGCCAGTTCATCCTTCCATTTATTTCCCCGTGGAAAATTCACACTTCCTTTAATTTCTCCATGGAATCTAGATTATCTTCATATTTCTATATGTTAACAGAGCAGGTTCATCCTTATTTTATTTATTTATTTTTTTTTTATTTCGCTGTGGAATACAAAGAAATTTCACGCTTCCTCCCCCACCCCCTGTGGAATACAGATCGCCTTCATACCTTCATTTATTTGCCCGTGGAATAAACATCACGTTCGTACTTCATTGTATGTCCATGTGGTGTATACAGCTCTAACAATTGCTCTCCGTCTATTTTATTAGTTTGGAAGTCTTTTTTACAGCATCCGAGCGGTAGAGTAGTTAGTATGCTTGTTTTTCGAGGTTATTATGGAACCGGGTTAGAAAGCAGGTCCAGCCTTGCTTCAGGCAACCCAGCTGTAAAAATGGGCACCTTAGACTTCCCTTGAGTTCGAGAATGCAACCGCAGCGAGGAAGGAAACTGGCCATCCCACTTCATAAAACTGATACTTAGTACAAGTGAAGTCTCTAACAATTAACTCCCCTAAGTCAGAATTTGCTACGGTACTTGTGACGAAATGGACGACCTCTATCGATCTGTGGTTCTCTCGGTACATTTGTGGTACTGATTTTTATTATGTGCTGTCAATTATCGCACTTTTCTGTCTTTCTTTCTTTATTTTTTTGCTAAGTAGCAGATATTTGATTTTATCAAATCGCCCTGTAGGTGATACATTTCACATTTGCTTGACGCTACCCAGATTTGTGGTTATAGGCGCGGCAGATTAAAACGTATCTCGGTCAGCGCTATCGGCTTAAAGCACCGATAAGACACGGAGTTTGCGTACTCATACGACAGATAACGAGATTACTGTCTGTGTGACACCTGTGGGCAGACGAGAGTGATATAATCGCTTCCGGTCACTTGGTTAAAAGTAATCATGGATTTATTACATTTTAGACAATATGAGTCTACAACTGTGTTGGTAAGAATGTATGCAAGATATCATGTTACCATATATGGGAGACGTGACCTTTAGCAACATTTTTCCATGGAGGAAATATTTTGAAAGTGCCACACCCGACCTGTTTGAAATGATTGGATCTTTCTGATTAGATCCATAACAACATTGAGGGGAATATTGCCTGACCTTTTCGCAGTTTTATTTCACTGTGAATTTCAAGCTCGCCAAGACCTCAGATCTCGCCAGAGTGAAGACTAGATTCATAATTCCTTTGTTAACCGGACCTTTTATTGGAGAATCAGATAAGACTTACAAAACACAGGAAATCTCTTTTAAATTTTAATAAGGAACACCGGGACTAGGAAACTGAAAAAATACGGAGTCAGAAGGGGCAATCTATTGTAAAATTAAAGACATCCCAGACGCGTGTAAGAGAACGATTCGTCTCTTTTATTCATCTGAGCAAACAAGTCTGTAGCCAGGATTGGCGTAAGTTGTGATGGTAGAATAGAAGGGGGGGGGGGGGGGGGGACATAACTGTGTCGGAAAAACGCCCTACTCAGAAGAGCGTTTCGTTTCTATTTCTATTACCAGTTATTGGTGGTACCAGTAGAAAGTACTATCTCTGGAACCAAGTGAAGGTAGAAGTGGGACGCCATCATACGAGGGTCTTATAGACAGACGCAGAACCAACTTAGCCGTTACTCCTTGAACGTTCTGGGAACGTGCGGCGCCTGAACTTCGATCAGAGACGAGCGAGAGCAGAGTGAAAGGAACTGACCCAGCGGGAGAAGAAACTACCATTGGCAGCTAAGTGAAAATATCCGCTGCCAAAAGTGACCTCCTTTATTCATTTAAATCCCAATCAAGTGATGAAACTTTTTCCATAACTATTCAATTTATTTTCCAACTGTTAAAACTTAAAGTGATTATTAAATTTTGTTATTTGTAATGTTACAAATTTAACTACATGTTTGTCTCAGTCAAAGTTACTAAACACACACTCTAAACAGAGCTATATATATATATATATATATATATATATATATATATATATATATATATATATATATATATATATATATATATATATATATAATAAATTCAACCGATTAACTCAGCGACGGGGGCTTAACGAGCTATAATAAACCATTGCTACATTCTTCATACAATGGGCTGATCACCCGTTGGCTTGTCACACCGATTACGGAAACAACGGCAGATGGATCTATTTGTTGTTGCCCTAAAGACGCCGCTAGGCGTGATGGGAAACTACAACAGAGAAGATCAATCTGCTGTTGCCCTTAAGACGCCACAAGGCGTGATGGCCTCTGACTGCTTGGTCGGTCTTTGGCTAAGGACGGAAGAAGAAGAAGAGACATTCTTCATAAAAGTGTCGGCAGATTATAGAATTAACGTGCTTAGCGATAGCCAGCATTGTTTTTGCTTGTCTGAATATCTTATGAAGACTCCCATGTGATAGAAGATTTACTACTCTTCTATCGACATTTCTGCCAAGAGAAATCTTGTGTAAAGATATCATTGAAGCCTATAATAGACACTCTTGAGTTTGGGCTACTGTTGGACCACTACTACAAAGCAGTGGAGGTAATACCGTCACAGTAATACCTATTTTCCTGGTCTTCTTCATCTCTCGTTGGGTACCCCATGCTTCTCTTCCCGTGTGGGTTCAACTACACGGTATATTCGGGCATACAGGTATGGTTGTCTAAAGAGAGTTTGCGGGCAAACGGACAGTAATCCAGGGCCAACAGCAGTAGGGGACCCCCATTCTCCTACTGGCCTCCATCTAGCTTAATCAAAAGGATGAGTGGTTATGGGCAAACGACCCTTATTGCTTGAATGCCCAGATCAGTGTCAGTATGCTTTCGCCTGTACCTCTTTACCTCCGTAATCTCCAAGTACAACTTTGCTATTGTCTAGAACTCTTACGTATGTTACTACATCCGGTAATTTGATAGGCTGGATGTGACTGGTGAATCTATAAAAGCGTAGTACAAAGGACATGAATATGAAACAAGCCAAAAAAAAAAAAAAAAAGAGCTCTAGTAAGATACGCCAAGAAAACTATGAGAAAGAAAAAAGCTTAGGACAGAACGTTATGTTGTGTACAAGTTTTAAACAGTCGAAAAACAGGGCAGTTATTGTGTCACAACCCACGCTTCGGAAGGTCCAGCGTGGATGACTCCAGCATGAATGGAAAATATCCACAGAAGCCTCCAGTCTTCAGCAACGGGTGAGGATCTACTGTCCTAGCCATGCAAGGGTACATGGCAATGAGAGAGCTGACAGACTAGCTTCGAGACCACCCATAGTGGGGACATTGAATATGGATATGGGAGAAATACTTAAAGACAATTACTGATCGTCTGCTATAGAATGACACTGCATTCGATGAATCAACAAGGCTAAGATTGCTGTAATTGGGCATCACACGTAAGGCTAGCATGGATGGACTCATGAGAGGGTGCATCCGTCGTGTATACAACCAGCGCGCTACAGGAACAGTTAGCATTCATACCCTTCGATTTTTGCTGAGGGAGATTGAACACCAATGGGTTTGCCCGGAGTGCAATGATGTCCCTTCTGATCAACAATAACAACAGACAGTCGAGTGACAGAGTAGTTAGAGCTCTTGCTTATCGAGACAAAGTAACTTGGTTCGAAATCAGGTAGCGTCAAACTTCAGTCATAACTAAATCTACCCAGTTTTAAATTTTAAAAAACTGTGTGATCGATATGAAGAACTACTAATTATTGATAACTGCCCATTTATTTTCATTATTTGCAATAGAATGAATGGACCATTTATTTTCATTATTTGCAATAGAATGAATGGACCATTTATTTTCATTATTTGCAATAGAATGAATGGACCATTTATTTTCGGCTTTTCTGTGCCTTTGGGATTAACAATAATAAAAGTAGTTCCTAAAATGTATTCTTGTCACTTACTTCATGTTTTTAAGTCATAGATTAAATATATCTGAAAAAAATATACTTTGATAAGCTTAACTACCAAATGTAAAGTTACTCATTACTACAGCTGCGTTAAAATAAACAAACTGGCTTAGTTGTCTGAAAGCACATTTTGAATTAATCGGCACATAACCATAAACCATCCGATTCCCGCGTCTTCATTTACGAAACACAATCTATATTTACAGTGAATTATTTCCCTTCATTTAACCTTTTTTTTAACCTTTGATGGAGTTATTTCCACCTTAATTGCATTGCTGTAATTATAGTATAAAAATTGCTGGATCAATGCCAATGAAAACTTGAAGGATGAAAAATGAACCACGACAGGTAGCTTCACGCAAGGTTTCAGCTGTCTACAAAGAGTGGAGCATAGAGATTTTGGGCATCAAAGATTTGCAACGTGACAAAGAAATAACGGTCAGATGATCTTAAAGAAAAGTGGTTTAACATGTAACTTGTCACTACATGGAATATTTGGACATGCCTCTAACAACAAGCCTTCTAACTCCTTTCAGTTTACTTCAAAAATTCATCCTTTCTTTATTACATTATTTGCTTCTTTTAACACTCATGTTTTTCACCCTCCTATGAAGCTACAATTGTTGTTTCCTATGCATCAACGACCACTATGTCACTGTCAAATTTGCTGCGCCAGTAACCTTCCACACCTCACCACCCATCTATAATTTACTAGCCCAATTACACATTACATTTTTTTTAAATAAAAATTTTAAAAATCCAGGTAAACGTTCATACACATAGAAAGCCACAAAAGTTCAGCGTAGTCTATTCTGAAAACCCAGACAAGATAAAAAGATAAGAATACTTCACTTCAGATAAATAATGCATTATGACCGATAATAATAATACAAAGTACTTGCGGGGGAAAAATAAATTGTACAGATTAATGATAAAGGATAAGTGAGAGAGCGTGCGTGTGGCCGCCTCTTGTCAGACTCAGCAGCCAAAACCACAAATCTTAGAACATAATTTTCTTTGGTAATAGAAATCAGAAGGGTTGAGTTGGGGCTGGCAAATTTGTCATGTATAAACAAATTGCCACAGAAACTGCCACTCCATAAATATATGTTTACTGTTTGTTTTAAAATAGTACAAGTGAAACTAAATTGGCATCCAATTTGAATGTGTCAGTCAACACGTTGGTGACTTTGTCGTGCCATTTCAACCCTTCTGTTATACGCAATTAACGACTTGGCGTGAATTTGTTATACATTCGAAGAATAAAAATTTAAATAAAATTTCCATTTATGAAAGTCTGTAACTGTTTAATTGTTGTTTTCCATGCTTCAGAGCCATTCAATAGGACTGAACTGACAATTCAGTTGAAGATTCTTATGTACGGTATGTGTTGGACCTGAATTCTTTTGATTTCCATATACTTCCCAATGCAATGCAAGCCCTTCTTGCTTTTTGTATTTTTATTTTAATATCACTGTCTGTGCATTTCGGTGTCTGAGTACAACCAAAAGACTATCTGAGACACAAAGAGTTAACGGGTACACCTGTTTACATAAAAGATAAACTACATGTTCTTCCACAGATAATCTCCATGTTAGCTATCGGGAATCTGTCTCATTCTATGTAAAGATTCTTATGTACTTCTTATGTACTTTCTGTTCAATGTTATCAATGCTTAGAGAGACCGAAGGAAAAAAAAAACACGATATACCGTTTTTATCAGGATGAAAACATACGCACGCTGGCCGTTTTTAACGTCTGTATTAAAGTAACATCAATGTTGATTCAGGTTGGCCAAAGAATAGTAACATATGTTACTTACAAGCATGTGGTAAAAAGTGACTAAGGAGGATTGGGCATGAGGCTAGCTTCCAAATATTGTAAAAACTTTCAGTGAACAAAACGTCAACAATTACGGACATGTCAGTCAAACAATTTAATCACCCAGCCATCCACGACAGAAGAAGTTCCTCTTTTAATATAATGCGTTTCATGACACTACATAGTTTGGTTTTGGAAGAGTCACACGAGCCCCAGAGTAACTTTGTGACCTGGTTGGTCCTTTAAACGCAAGCCAAGCTGGAGAAACTGAAGTTCATGACTTCTGTTTGTGAGGCTAATTATACCCTCATTGACTCTTGAAATCCTCCACACACTTCCAGGGATGCCCCCTATGGTGAAACTTGTTGAGAACGCAGCATTGCACACTAAGCTTGGAAGAGTCACACGAGCCCCAGACGTAACTTTGCCTTTGACCTGGTTGGCTGCATCCAGGAGGATCTCACTATGGACCCCATGATAGGCAGGGGGGAGCTGAGAAGTGGCTCTGTGTAGGAAGTGACGATTCCTTGGGAGAGCCCAGAACCAGAGCACAGTATTTTAGCTCTGCATATTTGTAGAGCCCCTGTGGATGACGGGGTGTGTACAGAATGCCCTCGCTTCTTCCTCCTAGCTTTGGACCAGATGTGATGGTCCTTTAAACGCAAGCCAAGCTGGAGAAACTGAAGTTCATGACTTCTGTTTGTGAGGCTAATTACACCCTCATCGACTCTTGAAATCCTCCACATACTTCCAGGGATGCCCCCTATGGATTTTTCCTCCTAGCTTGGGACCAGATGTGATGATCCTTTAAACGCAAGCCAAGCTGGAGAAACTGAAGTTCATGACTTCAACT
Source organism: Oreohelix idahoensis (assembly GCA_024509875.1). Lineage (NCBI taxonomy): Eukaryota > Metazoa > Mollusca > Gastropoda > Stylommatophora > Oreohelicidae > Oreohelix > Oreohelix idahoensis. Next base: position 283,397 of record JAMPIV010014771.1, read on the forward strand.
CAGCACATTTCGGAATGGCAGAAAAGCTACAGGAAAAGCCTAGATCTACAGTGTAGATAAAAATAAGGAGTCTTCAACTTGGTATTGGCTAAAAAAAAAAAAAAATTAGAGCGAGAAGCTCAGCAGCCCTAGTTAAACAACAACAACAACAGAACCCCCTAAAATAAACGGCGTGATGCTAACCACATCACCCCTAGTGTGCCGTAGGGTCAAGACAATATGGACCTAACATCGTATTCCCAGTATGCCCCCATTGGCATGTAACGGGATCCTTTACCTTATAACATAACTGGGGACTTATATACATGCTCAACACAGACAAGTATATGATCAGAGTAAGAAGTAATTGCTATCTCTAGGAAAAACACTTCTCAATAATACACCATCAAAGTCATTGGAATAATTCTGAGAGAGGTCTATAGATTCAAATACATGGGCACTTTAACAACATTCAGCCGATACTGTCAAAAGAATGCAGCCAGAACTTCGCTAGCAGAGCTAAAACAGACGGCCCAAAATAGACATTGGAAGCAAAGCAACAAATTCAGTTCAGTATTTGCGGAGAAGGCAAAAGCGTTAATTGTGATCATTGTGACAGAGATTATGTAAATAGATTACATACACCCACACGTTTTTGCTTCCACCTTGCTTCCTTATTAGTTATGCACGTTTTGTTAATACAGAACCTTCGTACTTTTATATCGGTCAAACTCATAATTGTAGCCACGCCTATTTTTTTCCTTTTCTCTATGTCTATCAGGCACTAGTAATGTTTACAGCAGACTATAATGCAGCACGTAGTGAGAACAGGGGGAGATAAGCTTATGAAGAAAATCAAGGGCGATTATTCAAAAGTCGTACTTTTGTTAGTTACATTGGTCAGGGGGAGATAATTACAGCTTACCCCCCCCCCCCTTCCTACATCCGTTTGTTCGGAATGTAATTAAGATGCGGACGAGACGTGATCAAAGAGACGATTTGCTCGTGGGACCACGTCTAGCGGGCGGCGAAAGTGGCAAATTTAGCTTTCATTCAGAATCTGACCACGAAGTTCCCCAAAGGTGTTATATCTCGCACTCGTTGGCGATTTTCTCTCTAATTCATATATATATATCTCAGCTTTTAAACTCAGTTTATCTAGTACCCACACATTTTCAGACGTCTAGCTTCGATATTTTAGATCCATTATGACAGTGAAATTTCTTAGTTTTTTCGCTTGGAGATAGTCATTTTTTGTTGCGGTAAATATTTATAATAGCCTCTTGAATGATTTAATTGTTAAGTCCGGCATTATATTTCACTAAGATTTTTCTGTGTTGAGTGATTTAATTTTTAAAGTCCGTCATGATATTTCACTAATGCACTATTCATTATGAGTACTGACGAAATAAATAATTATTTCTAATTCATTATGATCAATTTTATAAATGACTAGCGCTTATTTCACGGGGTTTTAGTTAAACGATAAATAAGATATACACTTGTGTTTTTCTAATTTAAATTTAATAGCCGAGTGGATATTAAATTATACCTCTACGCGGGTTATTTTTAGGATAGAATACTGATTGTGGCTAAATGTTGCATTTTTCTTCCTCTAATTCTAGTACGGGTCACAACCCAAAACCTACCAGCGGCCTGCACCTTAATCTGAGAAAAGGGTCTAAGTCTAGTCCAACAAATACAAGAAGAAACATTCTTATGTAAAATATATCGAGTCTCCAAGGTTGACCTGGTTGGCCTCTTGTTTCACTTAGAGAGAGCGGACAAATATATGACACTAAGAATAACAATAACTGGACATTTCTTCTTCTTCGATCCTTAACCACCGACCGTCAAAGCAGTCAGTGGCCATCACGCCTAGTGGCGTCTTGTAGGGCAACAACAAATTGATTCCACTTTGCACGGTCGGTGGCCATCCTTCGTACAGTGCCCCAACTCTGGTTCATTCTTTGCATCTCAGCCTCCACAGTCCTCCGCCAAGTTGTTTTTGGTCGGCCTCTCTTTCGCTTTCCTTCAGGGGTCCAAAGCATAGCTGTTCTTGTGATGGCATCGGGGTCTCTTCTGAGGACATGACCAACCCAGCTCCAGCGTCTGCCAGCTATGATGGTGTGCATGTCCTCTTGCTTGCTACGAGTAAGCAGATCTTGGTTGGTGATGGTATTCGGCCAAAAGATGCGGTGAATTTTTCTTAGGCATGTTGTGTGGAAAGAGGACAATTTTGACATTTCCTTCTCTGTGACTCTCCAGCATTCCGCACCATAGAGAAGCACAGAAAGCACGCAACTCTGGTATAATCTTAATTTTGTGCTTGTGCTGTATTGGGAGGACTTCCAAATGTTATTTAGGCTAAAGAAGGCTGTTCTTGCCTTATTCATTCTGATGTTGATGTCTTTGCCTGCCCCACCGTCTGGTGTTACTATGCTTCCTAGGTATGTGAAGGTATCTGTCTGTACCAGTTGCTGATTCCTTACTGATATGGGCTCAGGGTTGCTCACATTGAGCGTCATGACCTCAGACTTCTTTAAATTGATGTTCAAGCCCACCTGCTGGCTATACTTATTAAGTCTATCCGTTTTTTTCCTGGATGTGTTGATGTGAATGTGCCAGCAGTGCAATGTCATCTGCATATTCCAGATCTTCCAGTGTAGAAAATGTAGTCCATCTTATTCCCCTTGGACTGCCCTCAACTGGACATTTAGCTACCCAGATTTCTTTTCCATTTTTATGTACATTCAGCCCACTGTGGCGAAGTTATAAAATTTAACATTTCCAACTACCGATCACTGTGTGGTGGCGATGATTTACCCAGAAAAGATTTATCTACCTGACGTTCTATTTAACTATCGAATATTTTCAAGCTACTGTACACTGTGACATTTGATCTCGAAGTTGTGTTTCATACCTGGACTAATTGCTGTGACATGAACGGAGTCAATAATAATAAGTAACAAAGTAAGCGTTCACCAAATAATAGGATTAATCAGTCATTTGAGGAACTGGGGCTTACTTTGCCAAAAGAACCGACTCTGAATCTGTTACCTGGAGCATGGAGATATGTTGAAGCTGTTGTCAACACTTATTTGGTAAGCGAGAATGAAAATGTGATCATATGTTTGTCAGAGCGAGAGAAAGTAGGGATGAATAATTCTTATATTGTATAACTAATATACTCACTTTGTTTGTTTTTCTTCTTAGGTTTGCTAATGCTGTTCATTTCAGAATAGATAAACTAGAAACTTTGTTCTTTACAGTATAGCAAAATTCTATACCATATTGCTAATCTTTTGACCTTTTGGGGGGTTAATTAACTTCTTCTTGTGGGAACTTGTCTCAACAGAGGGGATTGCACTTATATGTGTAAAATATATCTTAAATACCTATCTAAAATCTACGACAATCATTATAGATAGACTAGTATTCGTGAGGAAAGTTGCTCAGACAGATTGGTCAATGTCAAACAATCGCACAGACAAGAGTGGTCTATCTATAGACAAATATAAGAGACAAGCAATATGTCAAACAAGTGTATAGACCAGTGTGGTCCATGTTAACTTAATTAGACAGGTATTTATATAGAAAATTACTCAGACAGACTGGTCAATTTCAAACAATCACATACATTAGAATGGCCTATATTAATTACATTAGACTAGTCAATGTCAAACAATCGCATAAAAAAGAGTAATTTATGTCAAATACGTTAGGTAGACTGGTGACTGGCTTTTATTAGGAAAGTTACTCAGACAGACTGACAAACAATCGCTCAGACAAGAGTGAACAGTATTAATTACATTAGACAGACCTGTCAGTGTTAAATAATCACATATACTAGAATGATCTATATTAATTAAATTAGACAGACTGGTCAATTAAAAACAACCGCGTAAATAAGAATGGCCTGTATCATTTAACTTAATGTCAAACGGATGAATAGATAAGTATATTGATGCATATCAATTTTATTAGACTAGTCTTTATATGGAAAAATACTCAGACCAATACTCAGGTCAATGTCAAACTTCTGCATAGACAAGAGTGGCCTGTAGTTATTTAAATTAGACCTTTCTATGTCAAACAATGTCAAAGAATAGTCCGTAGGCTATAAATTTAATTAGACTGGTCTCTCGGCGGAAAAGAACATACTCAGACAGACTTGTCAATGCCAAACAATCGTATAGACAGGAGTGGTCTGTATCAATTTAATCAGACTGGTCTTTATAAGATATTAAAAAAAAAAAAAAAATACTGAGACACGTCAAAGTCAAACAATCGCATAGACAGGAATGGTCAGTTTAGTTAGACTGTTCTCTCTACGGAAAAATACCCAGACAGACCTATCAGTGTCAAACAGTCGCAAGGATAATATGTCTCAGTTAAATCAGACAGAATGGTCTTTATAAGAAATAGTGCTCAAACAGACGGGTCAATGTCAAATAATCGCATAGACAAGATTGGTATTATCACTCAAATCAGACAGGGTGGTCTTTATAAGAAATAAAATACTTAGACAGACTGGTCACTGTCAAACAATCGCAGTTGTCTATATCCGATAAATATTAAACAATAGTACAAACTAGAGTGAATTGTAAAAAAAACAATTGTATAGACGGGGTGGTTAGTGTCAATTAAATTAGACAGACTGGTCTGTACCAATTAATTAAGCAGACAGCTTTATCTATTTCAGATAATTAAATAGACAGGCGGGTCTGGTTAATTTCAAACAATGAAATAGACGGGAAACTAGGTCTAGATGAGAAAATCACATGTATTGACCTATGCAAACACAAACACTATTCTATACAGACAAGATGAGCAGATAGAAACAATTAAGTGACTCTTCGTCTATGATCATTGACCAGACAGGCAAATTGACGCGGTCTATATCAGACAACCGCACAGACAAACAGAATGATCTATATAATCAGATACTCACATCATAACTGAGTACGATATCCAAAGTAATCAATTCCGCGCTTGATGGTACCGATACATGTCCTATTAGAATGATATCTTCTCGAAATTCTGGCCACTCCAATGACGCTTTGCTAGTTTCCCAATTAAAATTCTCTGAATTTCTGCAACTTCTGTTTTCGCAAATATCATCCGACATTTCCAAACAAGCACCACAGTCTGTGTGAACTAATCCAGGAAAATGGTCATTACAGTCTTCACAATCTTGTGGATGCATCAGTTGTAATCCATATCCATAAGTAAAATCACACACAGTCGTTAAACCAAGCGATAACATTAGAAAATACACCAAAATTCTTACAAACGACATGGTTAGGAAACGTTTTTCCACTAAACTTCGAAGATTTCCACAACAGTAGTCCGCATTTAGTCTCACGTATTTGTACCCACGCCGTTTACAACAAACTTTTAAACATAAGATCCACAGGTGTTATGAAAATTTCAAACCCGCGTTGAATGGTTATTCAAAATTTCAAATGGAGACATTTGGTACACTTCCCACGCTGAATAGCTTGTACACGCCTCTACTTAAAGCTAACAGTAAGAGTACTATCTTATTCAGCCGAGATCCGAACAGGAGAGGCCGCAATGTTCTCCAGAACTTAAGGTAAACCACGACGCTCTATCCCTGACAGGTCAAACTATGCAGGGTCCTTTTGGAGTAGCAGACGAAAAGAGGCACGCGAGATTCGGTGTCGCGCTTTAAACAGCGTATCGTGTGTTTGGAGAGGCTCGAATCTTGCTAGGTATGTAGGCGACACAAAAAGTTTATTTTCCTTAGTGTGTCTTCTGCCGAAGTTTGGCCTAGCTGAGCTAGCTATGCACGTAATTGTTGGCTTTTGTTCAGTTTACTTTTTTTTAATTTTTTTTTTTATTCTTCACGTTGTGCTCTCCTTCCACGAATTATTCCGGCACACAGCCTTCCCACCAAGCGGATCAGCGCCACCCGCAACCCTTTCTATCTTCTTGCTGCAACAGGTTCCGTCGTCTGCTGAATAAGGATATAACATTTAACAGTTATTTGTGTGTTCATAACCAGGTCAGCTGTAGTTTTGTACCTACACATCTGTGATTTCTACCTACACGTGTGTCAAGGTAAGTCTTTCTGTGTTTAGATATAATAGTTAATAATACCATCAGTAAATATAAAAATAAAAGCGTTATGTTAGCCTGAAGCATACACTATACATAGGCCTATATTTTAAGTCAGCAATTGTACACTACAAGGCAATCGTCTACAGCAATATGTTTCCAAGTAAGAGTTATTGCAAATATGCATTAAGAAGTCTTTATGGCACTCCTGTAACGGATTTAAACTTAAGTCCGTCATGTGACCAACATTACTGTAAGTAATATAACACTCATAGTAGTATTGTATCTACTGGAGTTTATGTGTATCTACTGGAGTTTATGTGTATCTACTGGAGTTTATGTTTGAAATGGAGAATGTTCACCGATGTATGGAATCGAAATGTGGGCATACCCCAGGGTTCTCGTGGATCTCTGTGGAGATAAAGTAATAATAAGACTACTGCTCCCTTAGCAGTGTCGTTGTAGTAGCAGTACCCATCAGTCATAACTGATTGTGGGGATGCGCCCCTGAGGTGAAAGCCCTCAGCTGCTTTTTTTTTTTAAATTTGTTTGTCTGGAGTTTCTTTCGGCGCGTTCTTTTCTCTTCTGCTTATTGTGAGAGCTTTTCGCCCAATCTGAGGAATGTCGTATAAGGCAACTAATATGAGGCTGTGTATGGGATACCAAACTCATGATGTAATTGTGGACTGACCTATACTGTATAACAGGGGAACAACAGAAGTGATTGCGTCATTAATAGGCTAAGTTGCCATTGTAAACTTCCGGTGTTGTGTCTTGCGGTTCGCACTAATGACCAGTCATCGAAGCATCATTTTTTGGGTGATGCGTAGATGGCCGGGAGGATAGTGTGATTCGCTTGCATAGCTAGGTGGGGTTGTCGCACGGAAGGGCCGGGGTTCGAATCCTGGGTAAGCCACTCACGTCTGTTGTTCTTCTGTTGTCTAGTGTTCTACTTCTTTATTTCTTACGAGTGCCTGAAAACATACCTTTATGTTTGTCTAATATTTATTTAATGAAGAAAAAAGCGTGGGAGAAACCACTGCTGCATAAGCACATGAATGTTTTTGCACAGGTTTCCTGCAAGCCGTGGCCCCATGCTCTATTGGGAACAGAAAGGGAAATGATGTTTGGAATGGAAAATGCTCACTGATATTATTTATCAGAATTGACATCATTGCACTCCGGGCAAACCCATAGGTGCTCAGTCTCCCTTAGCAAGTGTCAAAGGGTATGAATGTTAATTGTTCCTGTGGTTCTATACGCGCCGGTTGAGTCCTCTAACACATCCATCCATGCTAGACTTAGTTTAATTTCAAATTAAGGGATCAGCTATAGTGGGTGTCCCATGCTTTATATGGAACAAAGAGGGATATGATGATGTTTGAAATACAAAATACTCACTGATATATGGAAGCAAAGTATGGACATACATTGTTTTATATAAGTTTGTGTTATGGCAAAATCCAGGGCATAACACGCTGACGTGGTCACTGTGTGACCTGAACTGATTCAATGTGTTATCTGGAGTGTAATTTTACCTGTTATGTAAGTTTGTCTTCTTGTGTGCAAACAATTCGATTTGTTGTATTCATATTCAACAGTTCTGCATATTGGTTTAGGTACAACAAATGTATATACCCGCTTGTAATATTGTCATGTGGGCTTGCAGAAATGTGTGTGAGTCTACTGTGTGAGTCTACTGTGTGTCTACTGTGTGAGTGCTACTGTGTGAGTCTACTGTGTGAGTCTACTGTGTGAGTGCTACTGTGTGAGTCTACTGTGTGAGTCTACTGTGTGAGTCTACTGTGTGAGTGCTACTGTGTGAGTCTACTGTGTGCAAGTACATCCAGGCACACCTGCTAAGTACGTTTCCTTTGACTTTGATCGACGGTCATTGAGCGTCAGCTTTTGGTGGACAATCCGTTTCCTTTAGACATAACTTCTTCGTTCGTTCGTTCTCAAATAACCACATCTATCTCTCATATAAAGCTGGCAGTCCGTCTCAGGCTTCTCTCGTCACCATACAGCTTCTCCCTCAACCGAGTTGTAGAAGACCATGCTGCCACCCTGCTCTCCTCGTGGAGACGACAGTTATGTTAAGAAGCGACAAAGTGATAATTTTCATACTAAGAACCGGCCATTGCAGACTCAAATACAGTACCATCTTGTCATAAGAGGTTTTGGTGTTATTAAAAGATGGGCTATCCTGGACAAATAGGTGTATCAGATGATAACAGGATAGTGCCAGATAAGAGACTGGTCTTATTAGTAATACCCCCTTCTCTGAAAAGAGCAAGGGTGTATAGACATCAAAGTGGGGTCAAGCTATGCAAATTCTCAGAGAAGATGATGATGATGTACTCTGAGTCCCAACTGTGATAGGGTGGGTGAGATGATGATGATGATTATATTGTGATATGTTTGATCACTATCTTGTCACACTCGCACCGACCCGAACAACAATAAAACTCTTGATTCTATAGGCAGGGGCTGTATTTATTTTTACAACCCATTCAGGGACTAAGCAAACATTAAACAAATAAACTAGCGAACATAACAAAACAAAACACCCATCATGTGCCCGATTGCTAGTCTGAAGAAACAAACAAAGCAGCGAATAGTTAAAATCATAGTAGTTAAATAATGATGCTCTCACCTGCCAAACAGTCCTTCCACGCCACCCTCAACTATCACACACGCACACACTCATGCGTGTCGTCCAATGCGACTAGTAAGGTGTTGTGCATGAGGCTGGCAATCTCACCATGTAACATCGGTTGCTACCAAAACCACTACTGCAAGAGCACACACTCAGCTATCACACACACACACACACTCATGCATGTCGTCCAATGAGACTAGTATGGTGTTGTGCATAAGGCTGGCAATCTCACCATGTAACATAGATTGCTACCAAAACCACTACTGCAAGGGCACACTCAACTATCACACACACATACTCATGCATGTCGTCAATGAGACTAGTATGGTGTTGTGCATGAGGCTGGCAATCTCACCATGTAACACAGATTGCTACCGAAACCACTACTGCACGAGCATATGAATATTTCATGCGGAGGCAAACCACACTGGGGGCCCCATGCTCCCACAGGAGTGGAGAAGAGAAATATATATCTCCAAGTGAGCCCACGTGCTCTCACAAACCATTCTTCACATAACCATAATTAAATAATAATAAAATGGACATAAAATAATATTCTTCAACTACATGTACATCAAATACTCTCAGTAATAAGAGTAAACCACCACTTCGAACTGATACATCTCAATATTCGTCACTGCCCTCTGAACATGTCGTAAGTGGCGACTGGTGTGCCTGGTAACAAGCGTGTCTTATACGACCCCTGATGAGACTGAGAACTCATCACATGAAACACATCGTTACCGTCACCGAAACAACTACAGCAATAGCATAAAAATGCTTATTGTGGGCCTGTAATGGACACCAGCTGCATTGGTGTTTCCATGCTCCACCAGAAGCAAACAGAGAAACACCTGTCTCAACGTGCCTTACGCACCAAATAGTAGATCTAATCTCACCAGAAATCTAAATGACTATCTTCACTTCAAAGTAACCCACCAAAGATAAACAGTAGGATATTGATAAGTAGGCTATCGTGAAATACACTTAAATGCTCTTACATAAAGAATAAAATATAATTATTCTCGACTTAAACAAAACTGGAACTAAATACACAACGTGTCACATGGTGTAACATTATAGGTTTACCACGCGGGGCATGTTATTCAGACTCGCTGGCGTCGCTTTTTATACAGTCCTCGCCACGTGGGTGCCATCTTGCTATTGTTAATCTTATCTAAATTCCAGTGAAATAGCTTCATACTATATCTGCCTTTCTGATGAATGAAATAACCGCTCTTAAACTTTCACATCTATCTATCTATCTTTCTTTCTCATTAAACATTAAAATAGCCACATCGATATAATTTCAGAATTATAGAAAACTAATTCTAATTTAAATTAACTCACGTGCTCAAGGCAATTACAGCTTGGCTCTGTGTGTCTAACTTCTTCTGTTCTCTCTGGGCGGCTAATACTAGGAAAGGTCGCTGCTGGCTCGCTATTTCTTTTATAAGCCCAGGTCGAATCACTCAATTTACAGCGCGCTAGGCGTATTGATTCGGCCGCATACATAACACTCGCGATTTTTGCTCTACCAGGCATGAAAACACAGATATACACAACTATTTCTAGAGCAAAAACACCACTATCAAATATAACACACAACTATGCACCAAAACTAATTTCTAGGCGTTATTATGGCCTTTTCATCAATCTTGAAGAATTTACATCCCAGCATGCTTCGCGCACATCGAAAATATGGGCGATAAATGTGCCACTCACAATGAAGGGGAAGCTGGGGTGTCTTCCCGTGAAGGGGTAAGCCGGGTGTCTTTCCGGCCCTATCACACTACTGCTACCTCTTCTGATTCCAAATTGATTTAGCTACGGGTCTAGGGGAATGTATTTAATATATTTAATGATTAATTTCCAACAGAACTTCAACTTTAATAAAATTATTTAAGCAAGGCTGTATGAATTTTATATACAATTTAATTTTCCTGAACCTCAATCGTTTTGGTCAGGAATTATCAAACTCAAGAAAATGCTTATTTACATAATAAAATAAATATTTTGGAAAATCTATTCCATTTCTGTAAAGGGGTCACTGGAATGTCTACACACACAGTTCCTGTTCCTAATATTGATACTGCTACCAGTCCTACACTGCAAGGTCTGATACTTTAATCATACAACGGTGTTTAAGTTTTCTTGGGTGAATGAGTTTGGATGAACTAACATTGCCTTCTTAAAGGACTTACCTTTAGACTGTTGCTGTTGCTGTTCTTTCAATAGTAGTCAGGATCACCAACTTTGTGACTCAACTCCCACACGCTCTTCTTATCAATTGCATGCAGCCACGAGGTAAATTCGTGATATAATCTAGAATAGAAGGACAACCCATTCCATGTAGAAGTCTGCCTCAATCAATTCACCCCTAAACAATATTAAACTTACCATTGTCAGTTAATTGTGCTACCAAGTTGCAACAGACCTTGAATTCCGTTGTCTACAATCAGTTTCATGTAATCATTCTTTCTCTGTGTTGATTCAAGGTTTGGGTCCCTCGTCCATGTTTGGCTTCCATACAATAATCATGGCAAGTACAATACAGCATGTGACCCATTTATTACTTCATACCTCCGAAATCGGCGAGTATCTGCCTGAATGGCGAGGGACACCTGTCTCTGTACAAGAAAAGGGATATTCACGTAAAATCAATGTCAGGTTAGACATTAATAATAACCTGAGATTTCGCCTCGAGTATTAGCGGGCGTACGAAAAAAAAATTGCTTCATTCTAACCTTCCCTATATGTTTAACACATGATCTTTGAACAGTGTGTCACTCCAGAAGAAAATACTAAATTAAATCGCTACTACACTTACTGTCGTAATTTTGTTGCCAATTTGCAAACACTATACACATTTTTTCAATTCGAACAAGCCTGCTTCCTACTTAGGTCAGCGTGACACAACACATCCCGCCGGCAGTTTCACTTTCGAATTAATATGGAACACATAGCCTGTTTACTTAGGTCAATTATTTAACAAAGTATGCAAATAAAATTTCTTTCTTACCCTCAGGTAAATACGTTCACACACACACAAGCTGACTGGCCGTAAAGGGGTTCTTAGCACTGCTCTCTCAGTTCAAACGGCAAAGGCTTGTCATACAGTCTTTTAGGATACGTCAGCTCGGCTTGGTTTTTATGATTCAATGGCGGAAAACCACAAGAGGTAGTTACTATTTATAGAACTACACCCGGCCAATTAGAGGAAAATCAAAAAGTTAATTTTTTTGACTAGTAACTTATGCGGTTCTACCAAATTTGAACATTTTATATTATCGTTATTAGTGGACCGATTTTAATTATCAAAAGTGATAATTAAACGGCCAATTTCTCTCTATCGTTCTATATAGTTTTCCCGTAGTTATTCCTTTGCATTTCAATTTGGGTAATTTTTAAGTAATTAAATTGGGCATTACCCTGATGTGAAAATATCACTAAATTAAATTTTTCTAAGGTAATATAATTTTATTATGAGGGAATCTTTATGTTTATGTGTTAAGCAATATCAGCGCTATAATTCGAGATATCCCTTTCATTTTAAATATCTTTAGTTATACAGACATAAATTATCTACGTTCGGGCAAAAACACAAAATAGGCATTATTTCCACGTCAACCAAAATTTTCTTATCACTACAAGAAAAGGAAAAGATTTGATTGGTTGTTAAATTTGTACTATGCTGTTAGATAAATTTTGGGTGGGCGGTAACGTTTGACTTGTTTCCTAGACAATTTCAAATACAGTAGAGAAATTGTTGGCGGTAAATTTGACTGGGCCCTTAGACAAATTTCAAATACTGTAGTTATTTATAGATTTTAAAAATACGTTAACTAGTTTTTGAGCGGGGACTTTTTGAGCGTGTTGTCATACAGATTCACTTCACTACACATCTGTACACTTACTTAGTCATGCTATCCTATCGGTTGTCTTTCTTCTGGACTGGTTCAATTCTAGTCCTCGGTCATTCAGAGATTGTCTAATGTTGTCCTCCCAGCGGACTATGGGTTGTCCTGGAGGTCTGGATTCCTGGCTCTTAGTTTCCCGTACTTGTCGTGGTAGCTGATCTTCTTCCATTCTGCAGACATGGCCAAACCATCATAGTTCGGACTATTCTACTTGAGTCTGCAGTGGCTGGGTTTTGAGGCCTTGACGTATCGTCTGGTTGCGGACCATATTTCTTCTTGTTATTTCAACGACCTTCCTCAGATACCTCATTTCTGATGTTTGGATCTGGCGTTTGTGGGTTGTAGTCATTGCCCTATACAATAAGTTGAAAATTAGACAGGCAGATTTGTGTCCTTGTGGGAAGAACAAACAGTTGACATGATTTTTACTAGTGTAAAAGCCCGTCATAAGAGGGGAATTAAATTCAAAAGCACCAATACCTAACAGCAATTTTAATTATTCAAAAGTATTAAAACAGAAACCACTGTGCATCATCACAGTATACGAAGTACGTAGCAGCAGCGAGGATTCCAATGTGTGTATACGGGATTACACATTCTATAAATACTAGCAATAACCCGTCAAACTTGACGGGTTTTTAATTATAGTGTGCTGTTTCCGTTCCCGGATGAGCAGATAGAAGTACATTCTTAGAGTGTTTTTGGTTTCTTTCCATTATACAGTGTAATCAAACTGTTCATGAACACCGTCATTAGAACGCTTTTCTTTGTTGATTGTAACTATTTTCGGGAGAGTATATATAATGGAAACAATACAATTTTTCAACACGGTTGCATTCCTCAGATGTGACCAACGTACACACGGCGAGAATTATGTTATTTTAGATTCAATTTAAAAGTTCTTTGATGACAACATTTCGTCTGAAAGTGCGTGGATTGTTTTCAAAGAGTGTTCCCTGATAATAAGTGGCTTTAACAAAAACTTTCAAGTTTTCATGATTTGTACATCGGGTGAGGGCCCATGCACACTAATTTTTACGCACTTTTTCTTTGTCGAGCGCTACTAATTGCGTGAAAGAATTTTAAAAAAAAACCAAAGTATTTGTTTTATATAACACCCACGCCGCACAAGTTGCATACCGTGCGTTGCGCACTTTTTTTTCTGGCGCGAGTTACTATTTTGAGGGAGACCGACCGAACGTAACATACATCGGTAATTATGTTAGTTGGGATGGGATTTTTGTGCACACCGTCATTGGCGCACATTTCTGTGTCGAGTGTTACTATTTTCGGGCGAGTACATATAAGGGAAACAATACAATTAAGGTCTTAACTTTCAACCAAAATTGCATTATTTAGCGTTGCTGACAGAAAAAAAGCTTAGATTGTATAAATATAGATGGCATGTGTTTCTTTAATTCTATGTCATCATCACCATCGTCAACATTGTTCTTTTTGCTCATTACGGAACATGAAGCCATCACTACCGCTGGCTCCCATGTATGAAGCCTTATCAAGCAGTCACATGATCATGTAGTGATGGTTTCTGTAAAAATTTGTTTTACACGATGAGCTTGCCAACCTCATGCTTACTTACTTACTTACTTAGTCGTTCCCCTTCTACCGTGAGGTGTAGAGGTTTGGAAGAGAGAGCGCCAGACTATCCTATCGGCTGTCTTCCTCCTGGCCTGGTTCCATTCTAGTCCACGGTTCTTCAAAGATTGTCTAATGTTGTCCTCCCAGCGGACTCTGGGTCGTCCTGGGGGTCTGGATCCCTGGCTCTTTGTTTCCCACGCTTGTCGCGGTAGCCGATCTTCTCCCATTCTGCAGACATGGCCAAACCATCTTAGTTGAGACTGTTCTACTTGGTTCTGCAGGGGGTGGGATTTTAGGCCTTGACGTATCGTCTGGTTGCGGACCATGTCTCTTCTTGTTACTTCAACCACCTTCCTCAGATACCTCATTTCTGAGGTTTGGATCTGGCGTTTGTGGGTTGTAGTCATTGCCCTATACAATAAGTTGAAAATTAGACACAAGGTCATATTAGTGGCCTTGTACGACATGCCTGAAGGTGTATTGATCCTGTTATTTCTTTGTCTCATCAGAGACCCCCCCGTGGAACTTCACGGGCTAATTCTATGTCCCTAACACACTTTGTTGTAGATGTATCGGTTATGTACATGTTCGTCTAAGTATACCCGCTAAGTATATGTTCCATTTACATGCTATAATGTACATATTCCTGCAGACGTTCTTATGTACATGTACCTACTATATACATTCTACTGTATGTGTACTTATATATGTACGGATACAAGTAGGGGGATGTATACTTTTTATTTTTTAAGAATAAATATGACCTTCAACCCTTGATGGGTTCTAATTAAGATATATGTTGTAGTTATGTATGTTGTAGTTATGTATGTTGTAGTTAATTAACATACAACTTGTATGTTGTAGTTAATTCAAGATACTAATTCTGATGTCCGATATCAAAACGTGGTATCATCTGCTCACTTCACTCAGTTCAAAAAGGTCAAGGTAGTTCCATAGCAGATACTGTCGTGGGGAAGGGAAATGTTAGAGACGTCACCATACTAGGTCCAGCATCCAGAGGTGGGGTGACCAGTTCCCTTCCTCGCTGCCTTTTCCTTCCCTGACTCAGTCAGGTACCCATTTACAGCTGGGTAGACAGGAGCTTGTCGGTACCGTGATTCGAACCCGCCACCTTTGCCGCAAGAGACCACCGCTCTAACCACTCTGCCAATCGGGCGCTCAGTTCAAATAGAGTAAATCAAAAATGCAAAATTGTGTGAATTTACAAGTGTATGTGTGTTTCTGTGCTCTTCTTGTAAAAAAAGAAATCACGAAAACAAAGAAAACAAACAATCAAACACACAAATTAGAGTATCTGGCGACTGCCATGTTGTCAACATAGGGGAGAAAGGTAGTAAAGATCAGGGTGCCTGGGACGACACCCAATCCACATATCATCTGCCATTATCAAGAAGCATTACGAGACCCCTTCCAGGATCTCACTTTCCCGTTACACCATCATTGATGTAAATAAATATATAAATTTTTGCTCCTGTTATATACTTTTCTACTATATTGTGCGTGAGTATGAGAACTGCCGTAAGACGGGGGTAAAACGGTAGAATGAAAAACAAATTACAAAAATACACAAATAGTAATACGTCTCACAAAGAGAAAGGACAAGAAAAACCTACGTTGCGGCCACAAGGCCTTCGTCAGGGACAGACAAACAAAAATAAATTTTTCTCTTATTTCTATAGTTTCATGTTCTCCACTTAATTCTCACTTTCTCTCCCTTCTGTCTCTTGTTTGTCTGTCTCGCAACGTAGGTTTTTCTTGTCCTTTCTATATATATATATATATATATATATATATATATATATATATATATATATATATATATATATATATATATATATATATATACACACAAAGGATATATATACAAGGTGTATATATATATATATATATATATATATATATATATATATATATATATATATATATATATATATATATATATATATATATATATATATATGTGTGTGTGTGTGTGCGCGCGTTGGTTTGTACATGTTCCTGTAGATACTTCCACAAAATTAGCTCATTCTGTACTCCTCAGCTCCCCCTGGAGCACATGCCTTCAACAAATGCAAGCCAAGTCCTCATGTCACGTGCTGTCATCTCCAGTTCTCTTCTCCAAATGTTTTTGTCGGTCTTCCTCTTCTTCTCTTACTCTGAGGATTCCAGGACACGAACTGACCTACATTACCTGTGTGTTTGTGTGCTGGCATATGCGTTTAAATGTGCCCGTAGATGTAACTGCTTTGTACCTGGTCCTTAGAATATACCAAATACTTATACATTCGTCTGTATCAGAGGTTCTTAACATCCTCTCTCACATCCATTTATGCTAGTCCCACGTTTGTTGCCAACTCCAACATTCTCAGTCTTGTTGATTCATCCAGCAGGCGATCATTAATTGCCCTTAGTATCTCTCCCTTATCCATGTCCAGTGTCCCCATTATGGGTGCTCTCGAGTCCAGTCTGTCAGCACTCTCATTACCACGTACCACTCCATGACCAGGACAGTAGATCCACACTAGTTCTTGAAGGCTTGAGGATTCTATTGATGTTTTCCATTCCTGCCGCAGCCATCCGTTCTGAACTCCCCGAAGCATTACTTGAGAGTCTGACAATATAACTGCCCTGGTTGATGGAGTTTCAGACAGCCACCTCAGTGCTGCAGTAACTGCCTCTACCTCATGCTGGAGGTTGTGTATATAGCAAGTGTATAGTTTACATAGTACGTACATAGTCTACATCAGGGGTCGGCGTAGAGTAGACCCCTTCTAACAGTGGATTACAGGCAATGATATGCTAGATCTATAAGTGTGGGAGGGAAGGAAGAGAAATAATATTAAAGGTAGAAAAATGTTTTGCTTGCCCTCCACCCGCTGGCATGTAAAGCGCTATAACCCTAGGATTAAAAGTACTTTTTTTCCCCGTGCCCAGTTAAAACTCTCGAGCTAGCGTACAAAAATACATTTTAATAGCGAACTACATGAGATAGGAACGAAAACTTTTCTGTGAAGGGAAGTTAACATTTGATAAAATGTCATTTAGTTCGAATTTTCCACTGCTGGAAATTACATATACAGTACGCTGCACGTATTCAAAGTTGCAAATATGTGTATTCTGAAACATGAAAACGAGCGTGATTTTATCAAAGTAAATCTTTAGAGAGCCCAATGTTTCTAAAGTAGATTCCCCCAGATTCTGGGATTTCTGCCAATGGTCTACATCGTTTTTAACATGTTCGTCAAGACGCAGGCACTTTGCACATCTTCATAAAATGACATATCTACAAGACATGTCCTGGCATGAACTAATCTCGTCCCAGGTCGAAGGTCGACAGTTTCAAGTGAAATGAGAAGTCACGCTGTGGTTCAAGATAGCTCCGTCATCATTTTGTCATTCCCAAAACCGAATTACCTACCGAAACAAAAGATTAATATTTTCATAGTTCATTATCTTTTAGTCCTTCCACCAGGAGAACTCAAAAGCTTATAAAGGGCGTCTCCACATTGTCTTTGGTTCGACATGTACCACGTTTTCTAGAACACGACTAATCACTTTTCTACGTGTCTGTTTTCTTCTACATGTATAGGATTACCCAAAACACTATGAATCGCTTTTCTACGTGTCTGTTTTCTTCTACATGTATAGGATTACACAGAACACTAGAAATCACTGTTCAACGTGCATGATTTCTTCTGCTTTTATAGGATTACCTAGAACACTAGAAACCGCTTTTCTACGTGCCTATTTTCTTCTCATTCTATAGGATTACCTAGAACATTACAAATCGCTTTTCTACATTAATCGTTTTCTGTCCTATAGGATTACCTAGAACTCTACACATCTCATATTCTACGAGCCTTCAATTTCTATCTTCTATAACATTACCCCAGTCCAAGAGGAATTTTTTTTTTTTTTTTTTTTTTTCTATAACCAGCGGCACTCGAGCTTTCCAGCTCTTTCGGCCCAATGACATGTCATTGCGAGGCTGGGGGGTCAGTGGACTTTCCTTCCAACCCGGTCAGGAGCTTCGCTCCTTCCCATCCACACGGGATTTATGTGCAGGAGCCGTTCAGGTTATTCAGTCAAATTTCCGGTCGTAAACATTTCTTCAAACGCCGACGGCCGGGTTTGAACCATGAACACCTTGGTCGCCAGTACAACGTCGTAGCCATTACACCAGCGCGGCTCCCCCAAGAGGAATAAGATGGACTACATTTTCTACATTGGAAGATCTGGAATATGCAGATGACATTGCACTGCTAGCACATTCACATCAACACATCCAGGAAAAAACGGATAGACTTAATATGAGCCACCCTGAGCCCATATCAGTAAGGAATCAGCAACTGGTACAGACAGACACCTTCACATACATAGGATGCATAGTAACACCAGACGGCGGGGCAGGCAAAGACATCAACATCAGAATGAATAAGGCAAGAACAGCCTTTTTTAGCCTAAACAACATCTGGACGTCCTCTCAATACAGCACAAGCACAAAATTAAGATTATATCAGAGCTGTGTGCTTTCTGTGCTTTTCTATGGTGCGGAATGCTGGAGAGTTACAGAGAAGGAAATGTCGAAATTGTCCTCTTTTCACACAACATGCCTAAAAAAAAAAATTCACCGAATCTTTTGGCCGAATACCATCACCAACCAAGATCTGATAACTCGGAGTAAGCAAGAGGACTTGCACACCATCATAGCTGGCAGACGCTGGAGCTGGGTTGGCTTTGTCCTCAGAAGAGACCCCGATGCCATCACAAGAACAGCTATGCTTTGGACCCGTGAAAGAAAACGAAAGAGAGGCCGACCAAAAACAACCTGGCGGAGGACTGTGGAGGCTGAGATGCAAAGAATGAACCAGAGTTGGGGCACTGTACGAAGGATGGCTACCGACCGAGCAAAGTGGAATCAATTTGTTGTTGCTCTACAAGACGCCACTAGGTGTTGTAGTGGGTTTGATGGTATTGTATGGTGGTGATGGTACTACGTGTGATGCATGAGGTCAGCTGTGAAGGCTCCTGAGATAAAATGTAACTGAGAGTTGTCAGAAGGCCCTTCTCGCTACCACTACGACCTCACACTTATCTTTTTTTTTTTTTTTCTAATGAATGTGGCTACGTTAAATGTCTAGGGTAATGATATGTAATGTGGTGTGATAGTTTATAGACACACACACAGATATTTACTAAGTCTAATAATATTAACAAATGTTATAATACACTGAACTAACTCAAGTGTGTAAAATTTTTGATAGAAATTTTTTTACATTTATTTTGTTCTGGATCAAGTTTTATTTTGACCAGAACTTATAAAAGATTTAGAAATTATGAAAGAAATGCATGGAATATTACATAATAAATGCAAGAGTGTACATATGTAAGTACTAGACTATTTAGTTTTATTAATGTTTATACTAGTCATCTAATTGGGAGGATAGTTAATGGTTGTGCTGTTGGGGTGGCCTCATCACTCCAGTCTATATTGACTACACCTTGTCCAGAAATGGCAGGAATTTTATGGGATTGTTAGTAACTAAATGGAGTTGGTGAATTTCCAGCAGACCAGAGGCTCACTCAACTTTGAAGATGTAGCTCTGGTGCTGAGATCTGGTGGCCCCACCTCTCCGTGCTTGGGGGCAATAATAGTCTGCTCTGACACAACGTTACTGCACGGATCCACTCTGATAAAATCACCAACTTAGTTTACACCGCCTTGGTGACAACTGAAACTCACAGCTCTGCAATCAAAGTATTGGCTATGTGTCAAAAGTCCATTCTCTAACCATGTCTGGACACAACACTACACAACAACAACACCATATAGACAGGTCAGATCTCTCTGACCATACAGCACATTTTACCATGGTGGTTTCACATCAGATAGGTCCTCCCAGACTACAGATTCTGAAATATGTTTATTAGTTTCCTCCCCTAAAATAGTATAGGTAATATGTTTCATTGATCTCAACACTTGATCTGTCCTTCCTAATCCTTGCTGGAGTTTATGTATTTTATTTGTCTCTAGACCCTGAACTGGGGCGGGGGGTCCAGAGCAAATCCTTACTTGTTTGTAAGGCTAGATTTCGATATCTTCTTCTTCCATCCTTAGCCACCGACCGTCAAAGCAGTCAGTGGCCATTACGCCTAGTGGCGTCTTAGGGCAACAGCAGATAGGTTTTCTTTGCCATTGTTTCCCATCACGCCTAATGGCGTCTTTAGGGCAACGGCAAATCAATCCATCTGCCGTTGTTTCCGTAATCGAAGTGACTAGCAAACGGGTGATCAGCCCGTTGGTAGATTTCGATATGGCAGTATCAAATCACTCGAAACATTAAACAATATTCAAAATATACAAAGAAATAATTTCAATCTTACCAGATTATGAATAAAGAACACAGAAATGCTAGCAAAACTCAGCTGAGCTGCTGGCTATAGTATGGCGTCCCTGAACTTATTTCAATTTATTTCATTTGGAAATCACCACACTTGAAATTTACTGTGTCTATCACTGGACAACTATTGAGGAATGGCCCCAAATGCGCGTCTGAGCGCCGATAATATGATTGTCTGTGGCCAATCACTGCCTTGTGTTTTTCAATTCAAATTTCCTACACTAAAGTCATTTCAGTCATGCTTCAGTCAAGTATGGATTTTTATCTGTTAGTCTGTCCGTCTCTACTTGCGTTTTCACAAAAACGTACTTGTTTTTTTTTTTTGAACCAACCTATTCATCCCCTCTACAATTTTGCCTGAAAAGTTATTTTTAGCCACAGCTTCCACCAATTCCCCTTCTCTTTCATTCTAACTAGATTTGGACACTTGAGTCTTCAAGGTCGCGATTTTTGTGCAAATAGTGAGATGTTTGATTCAATGCAGTCTTTCGCTGTTGTGAACAACACAGTCTTTTGTCAATGTCTTCATTATTATCTATCCGTCTGTATAATTAAAAGCATTTTATTTCACTGCTCAGAATGGGCCATCCGGCCAGCTAATTTTTATATTCCTAACATTAATATTAAGAAAAAGTTACTTTTTGAATTTTGTAATATTTCAAGCATCTGCGTTTAGCCGCTGAATTCAAATAAAAGCCTTGGTATCGCAAAAGCGTCCAATAAATGACTGTGGCGTATCATATCCAAGGTCCCTTCTGTCGAATTCCTTACTTTATGTCAACTTGGGGGGGGGGGGGGGGGGGGGGGGGGGTGGGGTGGGGGGGGGGGGGGGGGGGGGGGGAACGGGGGTGACTTTTCCTCCTTGCCCCACCAATTTGCGTCCATTAACCTCGCTAGTTCAAGTACGCGTTCAGTCAGATTTTTGTCTTTTGATCCTCGTTCCGTTTTGCCTTCAAGTCTAACACCTGATGACCCGCGGCGCGGGCGATCATGTATTCCAGCAGCTTACGCATTGGTTTTTTATCCCTACGTTGTATCATTGGAGATATTTTGACGTTGTATCACTGTTAATTTTTACGACAGGTGTGATGGCCACTTACTGCTTTGACGGTCGGCGGCTAAGGATCAAAGAAAGAAGAAGAATAACATTACCCAGAATACCCACGAACATTTGTATTTTGGCATTTACTTATGATTACTGAGCTTTATAAATCGTCTTTCTCTGCCTTCTACTAGTTTCTACGTGTCTCGTTCTCTGCTTCTTACAGAATTACCTAAACAACGAAACAAAAAATTCTCTGCCTGTATCTTGTTCATTGTCCTGTGAAGGATTACATAGAACAGTGCATGCAACCAATTAACCGCAGTACACCAGTGTACCCCAGACCTGACCGTAAACCCTGACCATAAACATAACCATAAACCCAGACCATGAATCTAACCATAAACCCTAAACCTAACCGTAAACCCTGACCATAAACATAACCATAAACCCTAACCATAAGCCCTAACCGTAAACCTAAACCTATTCATAAACCCTAACCCTAAACATAAACCATAATCCTAAACCTAACCATAAACCTTAAACCTACACCTCACCATAAACTCTAAACCTAACCATGAACCCTAACCATAAACCTTAACCCTACACCTCACCATAAACTCTAAACCTAACCATAAACATTAACCCTACACCTCACCATAACCTCTAAACCTAAGCATAAACCCAAACCATAAACCCTAACCCTTAACCCTACACCTCACCATAAACTCTAAACCTAACCATAATCCCTTACCATAAACCTTAACCCTACACCTCACCATAAACTCTAAACCTAACCATAAACCCTAATCATAAACCCTAACTGGTTAAGATGGCGATTTAATTGGTCACCGAAACAATAGACATCTGTGCGAAATCTGACACAAGTACCAATATAGTTCATTTCAACCGAAATAGAATAATACAATACTGTTCTTAAAAGTGGTCAAATAGTTATGACCCCAAAACTGTCTGTAGACAACACTTACCTTGTATTTGCTGATGTTCTTCACAGCTAATTCATAGATTTTTGTTTTTATCTTTTAAAAACTTGACTGTATCAGTTTGATCTATGCATGTTTCACTGGCTGTCTTCAGGTTTCGAATATTGTTCACGTCAACAATCAATGGCCGTTTCCGTAAATTCTGGTCAGATCCGTCGGTGCGTGGTTTGTTGTTGTTGTTTTTAAACTTCTCCCTGAACTCTGTTCAGTATTTTCTTTTTATTTTCCAGCTTTCTTTCTCACGCCAGTTTAACTGAGTTTTTCTATTACCTGATGAGTCTTTGGTAAAACGTCGTGAAGGAATGCTGATTACATCCTTGTGAGAAATGTGTTTATATGGCTGGATTCAAACTGAGCATCAAACAAGATTTCTTTATGTTGTCTAACCATCTTCCATTGCGGCGTTCCCTAGTGCTAGCATCAGATCTTCTGTTACTGATAGTTTCAGCTGGTATGTGATTAATCACTCCTCTACGCACTCTCATGTTACGCTCTATAACAAGATTACTGATGACGCCCAATTTATATTATGATTGAGTAATTGGCCGCCAAATGACGCGTGCACCATGAGGTGAGTGATGGTGCCCGTGGTCTGGTTTTGTGAAGTGTGCAGATGTGTTCAGTCAAACAATGATCATACAAAATAACAGGGCAATCCACATTAGGACGTCAGTAAACTCACGACGTATAAAGTCAATGATGCTTGTAACAGCTAGTGACGTTTTTCTGTATCATTTATTGTGGACGCCACAGTGACAAAATGTATACGCGAATATGTAGGTACATCAGACAGTCATTATCACAGCAACAATGTCAGTATAGCAATGGACGGTAGACAGCATCATAATAAAGGTGATTCACAGGCATGTCAATACATTATAAGGCTGTAATGTAGTCGGGAAAATTCTCCATCCCTTTCTATCTTAGCCAGAAGATAACCAGATGTATGAGATCAGTTCACTCTCCTTAATCTGACTTCAGCAAGACAGGCACGTCTGCCGAAGTATAAATAATGTCCTCAAAAATATCCTCTAGATAACAAAGGTTTTCCAAACCTAGTTCATGTAACAAAGTAGCAAGTAATGGTCCTTGGGACATGCATCAACCGATGCAGTACAATACAGCGACATGTGAGCTGGGAAAACATCTCGTGACGACGCCTTTCGAAGACAGGCTATGAATCAAAAATCGCTCACGACCAAAAATCGATAGAGTTAATGAAAAGTTAATTTACCTTGCCTTCAGGAAATACACAGAAATATTACGCCTCCCCGGCATGTGGAAATACACTAGAGGTATTATCTCGAATAAACGACATATCCATTAAGAGGACTTCACATTCCTGACAGAACAAAAAATAGCGGAGATCCCCTCTCAGCGGGGCATCTTCCTAGCTATTCAAAATCGCTCACTGGACTGGTGGGCGGAAATCGATCGACCAAGAAGCAAGACCAGTCATGCGCAGTCCAGCGCAAAATGACCACAGCTCAGAACTTAAGACGCAAGGACCTTTACTACGAACCAGCGTAAGAATGATTACCTTAAAAGGATAACCCAACAGGTTGCCAACCGTTTTTTCTGAGAAAACGGCCTAGCATAGCAAACTTAACTGCATTCAATACCAACGCGAGGAGACAACTGCTGACCGAGAAAAGTGACTATAAATTTCAAGCAGTTGTTGCCCTTGCGTTATAAAATATATATTGTAATAAAACGATGTTGCGAGAATTTCTCACGCAACATATCACCACCTCCTCCCGATTAAAAAAAAATGTGGAACATATTTTTTTTTAAAAATATCAAAGAGCATGCGATAAGCGGCTCAAAACGCACGAATTATGCGCTGATAATTAATTAAATTGCCTAACATGAGGCTAAATATAGAGTGTCTGGTGAGGATATACCTCAACAGAAAAATAAATATGTCTCAAAAAATATTCACATCGGGGAGGTGTCACCAACACACATCACGTTAGCATGTAAACACAATATACGTATGCAAGTTACCATAGATTAATAAATAGCATAATCTAATATTGTCTTTAAAAATGGATGTACAAATCTGATAGGAAAATTTAAATAGTACATTATTTGACATGTAATGACATAAGTACATAGTAAAGTTAAACTACATGACGATCCAGGACATATCCTCTGGCATTCCGAGGGTAAGTACACAATCTAGAACTCGTCATGCTTGATAATAGTAAGGTAAGTCCTCAGCTCATCAATGACATTCTGAGAAAGTACAAGCAATATAATGCTAATTAATAACTAATATGCTTCATAAGGTACAATACATTATTAATAATTGTGGCTGTTTAGTAAACTAACGGCCCTTATATTAACCACTCAGTCTTCCTCTATCATCTTAAAAAAAACGAACAGAAGAAGATGATAACAAAGCACGATAGTGTGTACATATAAAGTGAGTACAGATGTGCTAATCTATTGTAGTAATATAGGTGTGTTATGACTCTGTAATATATGGAAATATAGGACAGAAGTATTAGTTGGAGTCATGTGGGCATCTAGACAAAATGTCAGCCATCACATTATCCGCACCACGGATAGCTCGTACCGTGAAGTGAAAAGGTTGAAGAGCTATAGCATATCGAGTGGATCTCGAACTCTTCAAATTCTTAGTCTGAATAGCTGTAAGAGCTTTCTGATCAGTCTCTAGAATGAAATGTGCGCCCAGGAGGAATCTTTGTAGTTTTAGAATTGACCAAACCATCGCTAACAACTCACGGTCTAAAACCGAGTAGTTCCTCTCTGCCGCATTTAGTTTTCTAGAAATGTACATAACAGGATGCAGAGTATTTGCATATTCTTGCATCAGTGCTGCTCCAATCCCAGTGGATGAAGCATCACTCCGAAGAACAAAAGTCCTATCAAGAGTAGGTAATCTTAAGATGGGAGGAGAAGAAAATATATTCTTGATTTGGTCTAGTGAAGATTGGCATTCTTCAGACCAACGGACCAGATTAGGCGAACCTTTCTTCAACAATGTTGAGAGAGGTGCCATGATCGAAGATAAATTTGGAATAAATCTCCCATAAAATTGAATTAAACCTAAGAGACTCCTAACTTGTTTCTTCGTTTTAGGAACAGAGATGTTCAGTATTTTGGAAGTATTGTGGTCTTCTGTCTTCAAGAGACCATGACCAACACGATGACCCAGGAAAGAGATTTCACCAAAACCAACAAAAGCTTTAGAAGGTTTTGCTGTCAAATTATTCTCACGTAGAGTGGACAGTAAGTCATATAACCCTAAATAGTGATCTTCCCAGGTATCACTGAAGAGACAGATGTCATCTAAGTATGCGATGACATCCGAACGATGTGACAGAATTCGACGCATCATGCGAACGAAAGTGGCAGGGGCGTTCATGAGACCAAAAGGCATAACATTCCATTGAAATAGACCCCTAGGTGTAGAAAAAGCAGTAAGAGGTTTGGCATGCTCTGCTAAAGGCACTTGCCAATAACCTTTAGACAAGTCAAGTTTAGTGAAGAATCTAGAATTAGAAAGTCTAATCAGTAGATCTTCTAACAAAGGCATCGGTTCAGCATCGAACTTTGTGACCTGATTCAATTTGCGATAATCAACGCAAATTCGTATGTTCTTATCCTTCTTCCGGACAATAACCATGGAAGAAGAATATGGTGAAGTCGATGGTTCAATTATATTTAATTGAATCATTTCATCCAATTCCTTTTCCACTTGCGACTGAAAGTGTATAGGGATAGGATAAGGCCTAACCCTAATTGGATTATTGTCGGTAAGAATTATGTCATGTTCTATGACATCTGTGTGTCCAGGAATGTCAGTGAGAACATCCTGAAATGTTTGTAACATCGACGAGATTTGTCGATGTTCGTCACCAGAAAGATTAGGAGAAACAGAAACGTTTTTCCAAGATTCCGTGGAATGTAATGGAACCACTGGAAGGGGAAGATTGACATCAGAGAAGGTAGATTCCTCATCCTGTATGACAGACAGGGATGAATAATGACCGTGAGGTGCAGGAGCATCATCCGTTGCCTGGAAAATAGGCAGCAAATAGTCCGGACGTTCGTGAAATTCCGAAAGCATGTTTATGTGGAAAGTTTTATGCTTTCCATCAATATCGACCACATAGTCAACATCGGAAATCCGAGAGACTATTGCATACGGACCTTTCCATGCAATAAGAAGTCTATTTTCCCTACTGGGGAGTAGGACGAATGCTTTGTCACCTGGACAAAGTTGTCGTAGACATCTATTTTTGTTAGCAAACTGTCTTGCCTTCTCTTTAGCAATTTCTGATGAAGCAGTTGCTAGCTTACATGCCTCAATGATCTTTTGTCTAAGAGCAATGACATACTCATATGAGGATTGAGTTTCATCGCTAATATCATCGGCAGTGATGAGATCGTGTAATAAAGACATAGGGCCGCGCGGACGCGCGCCAAAGACAAGTTCGAAGGGAGAAAATCCTGTGTGTTCATTAGGGACTTCTCTATAGGCAAAGAGAGCCGCGGGTAAAACCCTGTCCCAATCTTGAGGATGATCTTCAGTTATCTTACCAAGCAAAGTCTTGAGCGTTCTATTCAGACGCTCAACTAACCCATTAGACATAGGATGGTAGATACTACTGAGAGATCGTTCAATATGTAAGGTAGACATTACCTGTGACATAGTGTCAGATATGAGTTGAGTGCCATGGTCTGACAATATTTCTCTGGGGAACCCCAAGCGAGAAAATATCAACCAAAGAGCATCTGCGATATCTGTAGTAGATATGCTCTTAAGAGGGATAGCCTCTGGCCAACGTGTGCACATATCGACACATGTAAGGATGAACTGATGTCCTCTGGCCGACTTGACCTTAAAAGGGCCAATAATATCTATGGCCATTTTCTGAAACGGCCGAATAGGAATGTCAGCAGCCTGGATAGGCGCAGCATGTCGTGGTCCTCTAGATTTGACCTCCTGACATACCTTGCATGATCGGCAGTAAATACGAATGTCCTTGTTGACAAAAGGCCAAAAGAAAGCCGCAAGGACTCTCGACTTCGTACGGGCAAAACCCATATGTCCAGCACATTGCGAGTCATGAGCATGTTGCAATATTTGCACTCTCATGCTCTTGGGAACAAGAATTTGCGAATGCGCCGACGTAGTCGAATCTTGTACCATACGTACAAGTACGCCGTTTCTCATTGCAATCCAAGATTTTCTATTTGTATCCTGATTCGGATCACCTTTCTTCGCAAGAATGAAGAATTTTTTTAAAGAAGGATCTTCTTCTTGCAATTTTATGAAAGAGTCACGAGTGATTACTAAGTGACTATCTTGGCTATCAACTTCATTATCACTATTCAGTGAAGTTTCGGGTGTTTGTAGAGCTTGTGCTCTTGTAACCACTGCATTTGTAGCTTGCATGTTATTATCTTCCCAAGCAGCAATCTGCTGTGGGGTACACTCCCTAACTCCGTGAATACGACCAATAATAAGGTCCGCAATAGGATTAGGTAAGAGACAAGCATGCACATCTCCAGTAAAGAAAGGAGTGGCAATGCGAATTACAGCAGTAGGATATTTTTCTAGAGTGCCGCCAAATGTGACACATTTAATAACCTTTCCTGTAGCACAAGATGGATCTACAAGCGATTGTCTAACACCAATAGTGGTGCATCCGGAATCGAAAAGTAGTGAGACCGGAGTATCATTAACAAGACCCTTATGTAGGATTAAAGAACCCCTCCCGTCATGCGCAACAGCAGCAGGAAGAGCGGGAAGAGGGTGACCACAACTCAAAGTAGTTATGGTACCCGGTTCGAATAAAGTACTGCATTGGGGGCATTTGTTTGCTCTCTCAAAGTCAAAAGCAGAACCAGTGACAGCGTCAAAGTTTTTATTATCAACAACATGATTACAGGCTCCCTCAGTTTCCTGTTGTACAGAATTAGCCTGCTGATATCTCTTTTTTTGTGTTGAGACCTACCGCGACTATTATTACCTCTGAAGTTATCAGAGTTATTATTATCTCTGAAGTTATTGTTGTCTCTATTGTAATTGTTATCCTGGTTCGAATTCCAGTTTCCACGATTACTATCATGTTCACATTGATGCGAACATCTATTTGTTTGGTTTTGAGGTCTTCGGCAGGAATAACCTCTATTACCATATCCTCTTTTGAAATGCCTATAATTATTAGGGTGATAGTAACGAGTACTATCAGGTTGTCTCCAATTCTTCGAAGAAGAATCACCATGAAATTGATTTCCATGATTTTGACAGAAATTACCGCTGCCCTTTCTATCAAAATTTTGTTGGGATCTACGAGCAAAGTTTTGACCATACGGTGCTGCCGAAGCAACCGGTAAACCTTCTTTCACCTTAGAGTTACCCATGGTTATGTGTGGGTGCGCAGTTACATATTGGCAACAGAAATCTTCCATTTCTTTTATTGTTTTAGGTTTACGTTCATGAAGGAAAGCAAGGAAAGACTCATTGACAGACGACATGACTTTGTCTCTAAGTATTAAGTCCATAAGTCCTTCATAAGTTTTTTCCGTCTTAGATAGTTCAACCCATCGTGAGAAAGTAATGCGTATTCTTGCAATAAACTCGGAGAATTCAACTCCATTTTCAGGTAACATGTTTTTAAATTGTAGACGATAGCCGTCTTCGTTAAGCTGATATTTCTTTAACAAAGCGGCCCTGACAACCTCATAATTGTTCTTGTCAGGTTCATCCACCATATTTAATATACTTAGAGCTTTACCTGTCAGTATCCCTGATAACTGATAAACATATTTTGCTTTGTCTATGTTATGAGCTGTACATGCTTGTTCAAATCTGTCCAGATAGAACATTATGTCATCACTGGAAGGACTAAATGTTGGTAACTTAATCTTAAAAGTATCATTATTAGCCTTACCAGAAGATGAACCCTTGTTTGAATCATTACCATTACTCATGTTCATCAATTTCAATTTTTCCAACTCTAAAGCTAAGACCTTTTCTTCATGTTCCATTTTTGCTTTCTCTTTCCTCTCATCAGACTCTCTCTGTAATCTTCTTTCCTCAGCCTGAGCCTCTATTTGAAGTCTTTCAGCTTCTTTCTCAAGTCTTTTATTCTCAGCCTCTTTTTCAAGTCTTTTATTCTCAGCTTCTTTTTCAAGTCTTTTATTCTCAGCTTCTTTTTCAAGTCTTTTATTTTCAGCTTCTTTTTCAAGTCTTTTATTTTCAGCCTCTTTTTGAAATCTTTCAGCTTCTAGCTGGAGTTTTCTTTCCTCAGCTTCTGATTCCCTTTTTTGTTTTTCCATTTCCATTTGGAATCTTTTTTCATCCACCTGCATCTGCAGTTTCTTTTGTTCAGCTTCCATTGCTTTATCATATCGAGCAGTTGCAAATTCTTCTAACTTATCACCAGTCTTCCCAAGCAATTTACCCTGCTCAATAAAGTGCTCAAATGTAGACATGATGAGTAATAATATGAGTTCAAAAACCTGAAATAATTAACTAATTTATTTCAAACCTAAGTGTAACAAGTCTTAATTAAGCACTTGTATATTCACATCACATTATATTATCCCAGTCTCTGTGGGAAACAAGTCTCCAATCAAAGAACTTGTATATGAAATATCAACACTCAATTCTTGATCATAAGTGCACTTCTCATTCAATAGTGCACGACACTATTCATCATTCATTTATCATCAGTGTAGTAGTAACAGTGCATTAGCATAGCCCATTAACTAATTACTATAACTGTAAACAATGACTATGTAAACACATGCAGAATGTAAACATTGAAAATGTAAACAATGCAAACAATGTAAACAATAACAATGTAAACAATAACAAAGATCAGCAACAATACAAAAACGTTCGCAGAAATCAACTAAAAATAAAGCAGAAATTAATGAAATATCACAAAAAATGTGACGATATCTGCGATAGAATTAAACAAAATACATGACACCACAGTGTATAAACAAAAATGTTGTATGAAACTAAACTATAGTCAAGAGTAGGCTAACAAATACAAACAAATCAAAACAAAACTAAAGAATGCGAAATAATAACGAAAACAATATTAATACATGTCATCACAACTAACATAAATAGCAACAGAAGTCGCTTAGCAAATTCCAGTATCGGAAATTTGCTCACCCTACAGAAAACGCTCACAATAGACGACCTCTATGACGTGGCATGATCTAAGGGAGACACCACCCAACCGAGAACCCGCTGAAATATAAACATATAAATATACGAATAACATATAACATATAACAATAGAATGAGATGATACACAGAAGACTCAGCAGAAGTATAAGGGCACAGTTTACATACAAACAGGCCACTTAACTTATAGGCTTCCAATCGTAGAACAGCAGAAAAAACGGATGTCAATCAACGTCCTAAAGAGCGAAGCTCCAACGATGATGGCACATCTGAACTGCTTCCACTGCTAACACGATGGTACTTGAGCTTCTGACATACTGTGTGTTGAGTTGTTTCGGCACTTGACCTTCTAATCCAAAAGTAAGTTGATGGAAATCGGTACTTGGCCTTCTTCAGAAAACAACCCGTTTCAACCGGCACTTGACCTTCACAAAAAACGACAGCACTGGAACCTTGACAGCAGCAACTTGCTTGACTTGTGTTAACGACAACAGTAGTCCGTGTTATCCGGCAATATTCAACAACGCCGTGTACTGTCAAATTCCTGTTTCCGTCAAAAAATTGAAATTTTGACTTTTACCGGGCAACGCCGAGTACTTTGAAAATTTGAAGTGTTGACTTTCTTGAAGAATGTTGAAGTTGAAAATGAAGGATGCTGTAGTGTTGACTTGAAGTGGGTAAGGGACCCCGTGTTTGCTGGTACCAGATCAAACCAGCTTATGGCCACCAAATGATGACGCCCAATTTATATTATGATTGAGTAATTGGCCGCCAAATGACGCGTGCACCATGAGGTGAGTGATGGTGCCCGTGGTCTGGTTTTGTGAAGTGTGTAGATGATGTACAGTCAAACAATGATCATACAAAAAAACAGGGCAATCCATACAAGGACGTCAGTTAACTCACGACGTATAAAGTCAATGATGCTTGTAACAGCTAGTGACGTTTTTCTGTATCATTTATTGTGGACGCCACAGTGACAAAATGTATACGCGAATATGTAGGTACATCAGACAGTCATTATCACAGCAACAATGTCAGTATAGCAATGGACGGTAGACAGCATCATAATAAAGGTGATTCACAGGCATGTCAATACATTATAAGGCTGTAATGTAGTCGGGAAAATTCTCCATCCCTTTCTATCTTAGCCAGAAGATAACCAGATGTATGAGATCAGTTCACTCTCCTTAATCTGACTTCAGCAAGACAGGCACGTCTGCCGAAGTATAAATAATGTCCTCAAAAATATCCTCTAGATAACAAAGGTTTTCCAAACCTAGTTCATGTAACAAAGTAGCAAGTAATGGTCCTTGGGACATGCATCAACCGATGCAGTACAATACAGCGACATGTGAGCTGGGAAAACATCTCGTGACGACGCCTTTCGAAGACAGGCTATGAATCAAAAATCGCTCACGACCAAAAATCGATAGAGTTAATGAAAAGTTAATTTACCTTGCCTTCAGGAAATACACAGAAATATTACGCCTCCCCGGCATGTGGAAATACACTAGAGGTATTATCTCGAATAAACGACATATCCATTAAGAGGACTTCACATTCCTGACAGAACAAAAAATAGCGGAGATCCCCTCTCAGCGGGGCATCTTCCTAGCTATTCAAAATCGCTCACTGGACTGGTGGGCGGAAATCGATCGACCAAGAAGCAAGACCAGTCATGCGCAGTCCAGCGCAAAATGACCACAGCTCAGAACTTAAGACGCAAGGACCTTTACTACGAACCAGCGTAAGAATGATTACCTTAAAAGGATAACCCAACAGGTTGCCAACCGTTTTTCTGAGAAAACGGCCTAGCATAGCAAACTTAACTGCATTCAATACCAACGCGAGGAGACAACTGCTGACCGAGAAAAGTGACTATAAATTTCAAGCAGTTGTTGCCCTTGCGTTATAAAATATATATTGTAATAAAACGATGTTGTCTGGTGAAAGCTTCGGACCGCTTTGATTGTCTGGTGAAGGTTACGGACCCCTTCTCAGACAAAAATGTAAATACTCGCATAGTTAAACAATTTAAATTGTAAATTTTAGGTTATGTATACGGACCCGCTGGAATCCATTCATGGACTCCTAAGAGGTCCGTTGACTACAGGTTAAGAAACCCTGTCCCATAAGGATCATATGACCCCCACTGTTGGCTCCTTGCAAGAAGCCTGCAACAACGCATTTCTTGTGCTCTTGCGGTGTCTGTAGCAATAGATTTTATTTAATAGCCGTTTTAATCCCGCCGGTTTTATGATTAAGATACAGTTATCTAGAATTGTAATTCTACGTACAGGCAGTCACATCACAGATAATGCCGTAGCGGCGTGGTGTAAGACTCTGTTAGAGGCTTCACGTACTAGGCTCAGCTTTATGAGGTTGGGTGATCGGTTCGTTTCCTCGCTGCCTTTGTCTTTCCTAGCGCAAGAGCAGAGTCGGGTTTTCCATTTACAGCTCGGTAGACTGGAGCATGACGCCACCATGTTTCGAACCAGGGTAACTTTGCCGTCAGAAGCAAGCTCTCTGACCACTCTGCCAATCGGGCGTTCTGTTCTAGATTGCATGTTCTGTTTATTGATGTTCGTTTTTACTGATTCTAGATTACAGTATATGCATGTGGCAATTTTGTGTCATTATACCTTTGTCTGACTAAAGTTATTTGGGATGTACCATTTTACATCGACGCTATCATGGCTGTGGAATCGGGGAGTCGGTCGTTTTTAGTGTAGTCGGTATCAAATTTCTGGACTTCGACTTCGCAATTTTGTCACATGACTAGAAATTAACTGCAGTCGGGAGTCGGTCGTTTTTGGTGTAGTCGGTATAAAATTTCTGGACTTCGACTTCGCAATTTTGTCATATGACTAGTAATTAACTGTAGTCGGGAGTCGGTCGTTTTTAGTGTAGTCGGTATAAAATTTCTGGACTTCGACTTCGCAATTTTGTCATATGACTAGTAATTAACTGCAGTCGGGAGTCGGTCGTTTTTAGTGTCTTCTTCTTCTTCTTCTTCCATCCTTAGCCACCAACCGGCAAAGCAGTATGTGGCCAGTACGCCTAGTGGCGTCTTAGGGCAACAACAAATTGATCAATCTATCGCTGTTTCCACCACGCCTAGTGGCGTCTTTGTGGAACAGAAACAGACCAAACAATCTATCGTTGTTTCCGTAATCAGATTGGTTGGCAAGCAGGTGATCAGCCCACTGTGCAAAGTTTTTACGGGATGGGGTAAACAGCCCCATGCCCAACCCTCCTTAGTCGCTTTTTACGACATGCGTGGTAGGGTGCAGTGTTACTATTCTTTGCTCCCCTTTCGGGCCCCGGCAACACACGGGTGGTTTTTAGTGTAGTCGGTATAAAATTTCTGGACTTCGACTTCGCAATTTTGTCACATGACTAGTAATTAACTGCAGTCGGGAGTCGGAGTTGGTAGTCGGACTTCTAAAATGTCAGGAGTCAGAGTTGGAAAACTTTATGGCCGATTCCACAACCTTGGCCGCTATCATCTATATTTGAAAACTCTTCCTATTTCCGTTCATTGCTCTTTCAAAACTCTGCCACTCGCGTCTTAAACACACTTTTACCCACACATATATATACTCTTTTGCCACTCCATCTCTCTCTCTCTTTCTCTCTCTCTCTCTCTCTCTCTCTCTCTCTCTGGGCGAGAAATACTCCCACACAGCAACACACTTTTCAGACCTAGCCAGGCTTTCAGACCAGGTTGGGTCTAACTGAATAGGTCGCTAAAAAACAGAGGTGCATTCCAAAGGGCCGTAAACGCAGTTACGAATGAATAGAACAAAATCCTGGCCTCTTTTTTTTTTTTTTTTTAGAATAGCCACCGTTAAGGATCGTGGAAATAACATTCTTTACAAACATGTTACAAAAATTCACATTTAAGAAAGAATCTTCTTCTATGTTCGCTCTTATATAACCGTTTCTATTTCTCTCATAAAGTTTGCAGTGAGCTTCTCTCAGCCACATTTTCTCCATCAAATTTTCGGGAAAATATGGACCAGTCGCACATTGCAACGAAAAACGAAACTGAACACAGATTAAAATAACGTACGTGCATTGCAATCTGTTCATTGGAGCAGTTTCGGGAAAATACGGAAACCCTCGCGCCTTGCGCTGTGAATGCTAAAGTGAACACTCATTAAAAGAACGCGCATGCCTTGCAAATTAGTTTCAAGGTGCATTGACATTTGACCATGAGTCATGATAAATTTGACCACAAACATCCAGTCAAGTTGAAATGGTAGGGAAAGAAATTAAATGATCACAGGAGAAATAATGTCGTCATCCGGACCTGCAGAAGACAAAGCACACCATTATTCCTTCCCGTCCATATTGGCGGGTCATTGGCTCGCTATGTTCTATTTAGTGCCTCAGCCTCTGGTCCACACATAAGATGACCAGAGCATAACGTAACACTCAGGGCTATTCATTCATAACCCTCCACTCCCAAAGGAGCATAGGCCTTCAACAAACACATGCCAAGTCCTCCTGTCACGTGCCATCATCTCAAGTTCCTTCCACGTTCTTCTTATCATTTTCACCTCTTGTTTCCAGCTCTCTTCTCCATGTGCTTCTTGGTCTACCTCTGCCTCTCTTGCCATTCAATGAGTGCTTTCTGTGCTTGTTTAGATAACACTAGTCAACAACCAAAATGTACCAGAAATGAAAATAGTTGATCTTAACTAATTTTGGTGTGCTGAAAACGAAAATGACATTTAAAAATGTTGATTGGCTCTAGTTTTCAAGATATATGCTACTAGTTTATTTAATTATGGTCAATTTATATATATGACGCAACTGTTGTGGGCGATTGCATAATTTTTTCTAATGACCAATAAAAATGTAACTAGAAGTTGATGATGCAATCCTACCTATGATTACATCACCTTTGTGTATAAATATCTTATCTCTGATAAAATTTTGCCATTAGTTAGTGCATTTGTCCTTATCAAAAGTATCGTAGTTAGAAATGCCTAGGACATGTGTGAACAGTGCTAATAATTTCTGTTATATATGTGGTGAGGTGACATTTCTATCACAAAAACGAAATATAACTGCTTTTCAAGTGGCCAACTCTTCTTTGATGCCTCCCTTTCGGTCTATAATAGCTCCGAGATATTTAAAGTGGTCGACCTGCTCCAGGACCTGTTCTCCCAACTTAATCTGATGTTTTCTTTCTTCTCGTGATATCACCATGGATTTTGTTTTAGAGCTGCTTATGACCATCCCTCTCTTCTCCAGCTCTTCCTTCCAGACTTGCAGGTTGGATTGGAGATGTGCCTCTGATTTAGCAATCAGGCAACATCATCAGCAAATGCCAGCTCCGAAATATAGACCTGTCTCATCTTCCAGTACCCCACTGAATACTTTCTTGTTCTCTCCTTACATGCCTTGATGACATCGTCCATAAGGAGTATGAAGAGGTAAGGTGATAGGATATCACCTTGTCTTACACCAGTGGTGGTCCTGAACTCTTCCGACTTATGGTTTGCTGTCCTCACATAATTTCTGCAAGACTTGTAGAAGCTCTGTATAGCATGAATCAGAGGTGCTGGAATATTCTTCCTTGCCAAACAGTCCCAAAGTTTGCTCCAGGGGACCCTGTCAAACGAATTTTCCAGATCTATGAAACAAAGATGGATCTCACTCTTATACTCAAGGGCCTTTTCACTCAGCTGTCTGAGTGTGAAGATTAGGTCTTGAGTACTTCGGTTTGCTCGGAATCCGCACTGGACCTCATCCAATTGTGGCTCAGCTAGGCGTCGGGTCTCTGCTCTAGGATTCTAGAGTAGATTTTACCAGGGACACTGAGAAGGGATATGCCTCTATGGTTTCCACATTGTCGATTGTCACCCTTTTTGAAAATTGGTGTTATGATGGCAATCTCCCAATCCTTTGGTATGGTCACCATCATTGGTTTCCTCTTCTGTGTCAGTGGTTATCATTTCTGATGCTTCATCATGCTCACCATCCAGGAGTTCTGAGAAATATTCTTTCCATCTTTCCATTACTTCCTTCAGGGCAGTAAGCAATTTGCCTTGCTTGTCCTTTATAAATTTGAGAGGGTATTGTTTTTCTTTCCTCATGTTCTTTAGGGTCTTATAGAACAATTTCTGGTTTTCTTGTGCATCTTTTTCTAGCTTTTCTCCAAATTCTTCCCAGGACTTCTGTTTTGCTGCTAGCACTTTGTTCTTTGCTTCTGTTCTGAGTGTCACATATTCTCTATATTTTTCCATTTGTCCTGTTGTGTTTTTAGCTCCTAAGTATTGTTTCCATGCCATTTTCTTCTCTCTTATTTTCTCTTTGACTTCCTCTGTCCACCAAGGTGTCCTCTTTCTCTGGTTCCCAAGTCGGACTTCACCACATGCTTCTGCAGCAGCTGTCTTTATGATATCCTTGAATTTATTCCAGAGGGTTTCCAAGTCATCAGGTCGTTCTTCTGTGTTGCTCACTGCTGTAGCAATAAGCCCCTGATATCTGGTCTTAACTTCTGGCTCTCTCAGCTTGTAGGTCCTAATGCTCATTTCTCCTGCTCGTTTACTTGGTTTCTTGCGTGATGTTGGGCAGTTCCTAGGCTGAGCAACTCTTTCAGTTGTTCATTTGATTGTTAGCAGGTAGTGATCACTTCCAATCTCTGGCCCCCTCCAGACTCTTGCAACTCGGACATATCTGAATGAGCTTCTCCGAACAATGGCGAGAAGAGCACACAACTGAATCAAAGTCCAATCCTGTGTCATATAAACACAGTACTTGAGTGCCATTCACGGTCACTTCCTCACAGACAGGGGGATGATGGAAGTCTTTCTGACTTACTGCCATTTCCTTCCTTCCCTGATTCCCTGTTGTAAGACATGCAGCATGATGAGGAGGATTCTTCCTTCTGCAGTCCGCAGTATTGTGGTTACTCATTAGACAAGTTTTACACCACTTTCCTTCCTTCCGGTAAGGTGTCTTATCCGATCTTAGAGGGTTTTTGTCCTTTTGGTCAAATCTTTGTTTGTTCCTTCTGGTATGGTCCTTTTGTTCATATTTGGTATAGTTTTGTGATGATTTGAAGTTTTCACCCTGCTTCTTCTTATTTCCTAATAATTCTGCCTGAGCTGCTTGATATCTCTCAGCAACAGTTACAATATCTTCCAATCTCTCTGCTCCTTGTTCCATGATAAACTTCCTCATTTCTTGAGGCATGGACTCTTTCACTTGCTCCATCATTATCATTTCTTTCAGATCCTGACACTTTCCTAAACTACTCCATTTTTCCAAATAGGTTTCCAGTCTAGCAGAGAATTGGTGATAGTTTTCTCCTGGAAGAAGTTTAGCTGTTCGGAATTTCTTTCTATATGATTCTGAGTTCTTTTCATATCTCACAAGCAGTGCCTGCTTCAGGATTTCATAATCTTCCTGGTCATCTCTTGAGAGCTTCAAATACACATCGTAGGCCACACCTCTCAATCCCTGAGATAGTTTAAGACTCCATTTTTTTTTCACTAAGCCATAGGTAGTGGCTAATCTTTCGTATCTATCCAGGTACGACTCGATGGCGTCTTCTTTCTCAACAAATGGGTCCAGATGAAAATTCATGGCCCCACTTGAGGTGCTCTGGCTGGAGCTACTCTCAGAGTGAGGTGAGCTACCACCATTATTGCCAGTATTTGCCTGAATTTCAAGCTCTTTTAATCTCAACTGATGGTCTCTCTCTGCTTGTAATTTCCTTTCCTCAGCTTCTAACCTTTTAGTTTCTCTTTCAGCTTCCAGTCTTTTGTCTTCTCTCTGAGCTTCCAGTCTTTTGTCTTCTCTCTCAGCTTCCAGTCTTTTGGCTTCTCTCTCAGCTTCCGCTTGCAACCGCCTTTCTTCAGCCTCTAATTTCTTTGCTTCTCTATCAGCCTCTAATTTCCTTGCTTCAGTCTCTAATTGCAACTTTCTTTCTTCCCTATCCATGTGTTTGTCCACTTCTGTTGTGACATACTGAGTGAGAGCATCACCTGTAATATTTAATTCCTTACCCATCTGCATGATTGCAGTCCTGAACTTCACTAGATCAGCCATGGCGTTACTTAGATAGGGTATGTATATTTACTATAACACAATTATTGTAATTAAACTTAATTAATTTAAATGAACAAAAAATTTCCGTGCAACTTTGTGAGCATCAACTATTTACTGAGTACTAAATGGTACTCCTCCTAAGAAAACAATAAAAAATCCTATTATAGAATTTTTTTCAAAAATTGGTTTCATATGTTATCTATGGGTGGCACAAGATAGAGTGTAGATAGATGAATAGACTAAGTATGGCTCAAGATATACATAAATATCCCAGGAACGAGCCCCAGTGTGGCGAGAGGTTTTATTTGGCTGTAGGATCAGTATAGTACTGAAAATTACAGAAAATAGAATTTCTGCAGAAAATGGTGAAGTCCCAGTGTCTGAGAGGACTACTGGTATCACAAATTAGTTACGGCTGTGAATGATCTGATCTCGAAACAATAGTAGAGAGGAGACCGACATAAAGTGCCACCTCCGCTGTGTAACTAACTGTGATATTAAACAAAACAAGGAAACAGGTTTTTACTTAACAATGATAAAATTGACAAGTCGTTCAAAATACAATTTCCTTATATTTTATTTAGTATATACACTATCTACTCTTGTGCTGAAGGGTGAATGTTGAAAAAAATGGAACGTAATGAATTTGTAAGTTTACATATATTTTACAAATATTTATATTTATATAGACAACAAGTTTTCCACTTATAGGAACAAAAATTATATCAGCTGTGCTGTTAATTAAGGATATAACATTTATCAGCTATGCTGTTATTTTTGTCTCTTGCTGTGCTAAGTCACTTTCTCATCACTGACAGTTTCTATGCTCACAATGCTGACAGAAATGGTACGAATGTGTACTCATCTCTTAAAACAGTTCTGTTCTCCGTAGTTTTGTTCACACAACTCCTGCTGAGGCTCGTTACTTTAGCCCACCCAAGACTGAGGGGGACTAAAGATGTAGCTTCTGTACAATCTCTATGCTCCTGAGAAGTTCCAGGCAGCGGGATTGACTCGAACATACGACCTCAGGTTTTTAGGACACAAATAAACCTGTAACAAAGCAAAAATAGGGGCTAATTTCTGTCCTCAAGCCCACCTATTTCTAGTGTAAGTGAAATGAGCGTGTCTCAGATGTATGCATGTAGGATGAATGACAACATGGCTCATTATGATTTAGCAATAGCGAGACAAGACAGGTGTCTACTTGCAAAGCATTCTTTCTGATAAACTAATACATGGATACATTCAATAATATAGATTCAATACATGAATAAATTTAATACATTAATACATCCCATAATATAAATCAATACATGAATAAATCCAATAATATGTACACCTAGGTGTGATACAACAATGTCATTCCCCCTATAATATACCACGCCCTCTCTGACAAGTGCTATACTAGCTGGTAACATATATCCTAACAATATTGTTATGTTCTTATGATAGGAGTATATGAGACGAGGACTGTTTGGTGATATATCAGGTGGGAGTTATAGGAGACAATAGATTGGAGTTAGATGCGACAATAGATTGAGTCCTGACAAGGACTGTTTTGGTTATATTGCAGTTGGAGTTAGATGAGACAATAGATTGAGTCCTAACAAGGACTGTTTTGGTTATATTGCAGTTGGTCTTATCTGAGACAATAGACTGAAGTTATAGAAGACAATAGGTTGAGTCCTGACAAGGACTGTTTTGGTTATATTGCAGTTGGTTTTATCTGAGACAATAGACTGAAGTTATAGAAGACAATAGATTGAGGTATGAGTCCTATTAGTCTTTGTCTATATCAATCATATACAGTAAAGAAAAGAACAAAGTTCCTACAAAATGCTATCCAGTAAAATAATCAATATTTATGAAGAATCCAGATGATACGATTTTCCTGTAACAAAGGAAATATTCACTCTCTCTCTCTCTCTCTGTCATACGTGCCACTCACTCTCTTCTTACCTACTCTTGGTGAAAAAAATCTCTTGGACATACCATCCCTGAATATATATAATTTCCAGTGTTTTTGTCTTCCAAATTGGCCCCAGTCCCTCCGCTAATAATTAAATTTTATAAGAGAGACGCCTAATTTGGTGATTGATTCCTGGATAGACAAATGTCACCTCGAATAGTTTATGTAGAAAAACCGAGATCTTGTGTTCACAGTAAACAGTAGAAAATACTTCCAGTATAGGGAAACATCTGGTTGCTAAAACTGTTACTTGTGATGATGATGGCAAATCCTATCGGTTGGCTCTGTGGTGAGTGCCGATTTTGAAACAGCTTAACTTACT
Organism: Oreohelix idahoensis; assembly: GCA_024509875.1. Classification (NCBI taxonomy): domain Eukaryota; kingdom Metazoa; phylum Mollusca; class Gastropoda; order Stylommatophora; family Oreohelicidae; genus Oreohelix; species Oreohelix idahoensis. Next base: position 324,658 of record JAMPIV010014771.1, read on the forward strand.
GGATAGATCCGCTGATACGACTGTCAAAAGTCATATAGTTATGTTATTTGTGTTACGCCACAGAGGGCTGATAAAATTGAATAAATAGTTCTGGTTTTTATAGTCCAGTTAATTTTACTAATTAAATGTTTATATGTCTCTTTGGCCAATCCTGTTCACAAATGAACGTGGGGACGTGTAAGCCAAGAGGAGGACAACAGTAATCCAATCAGTAAATGGAGAAAAAAAAGACCCAAATAGACCGCTGGTCGCCCTTTCTCAGGTCTGTGAGAAATAAAGAACATTTATGAAAAAAATGCTACTATTCTATATTACTACATATATGTACACAGACGGGGACAAGACGATCTCTTATCCACTCCGCCAGTCCTGATTAAATTTAAAAGGCACACGGCGTCTTTAGCCTATTCCTATCCGGTCAGTTTTCGCTAGCGCAGCGTCTCTAGGTCGGGTGAAGGTATGCGCCCTCCCCGCCCCTTTGCACGCGCGTTAACGATCAGCATACAATGTCAATTATTATTTAATTATCCATACGCGCACTTAACAAATATCGCCTGTCATTAATAGCTATTAGATTGTCGGCGTCTGTTTGTTTAGTCGTGTGATATTAAACACTAGTCACTTATATAGTTACACAAAATGAAATATAACGTGAATTCTATGGCCCACTATCAGTCGCGCCTAGCATATAATATCAGTCCGCTAAACCGTATCTTCTTGTGAGAAAGCGGGTGATGGAAATTTCATTAAACTGAACAACTGGTAAAAAAAATAGCTAAGCGTTATTTATTTCACTAGTTCTAACAGCTAGAAAATCACAGTGAATTTAAGATTATAAAACTTAGCACATTAAATCACGTAAATGCTAATTTCTTTTACCACAAATCAGAATAACAATCCCCACGAAATGCTATTAACACATCTTCCACAATGGTTCTAGACTACGTGTAAAGACTATCCAAAATTCTGAGCGAAAACTGATCACGGGTTTAAGAAACCACAGTATATATATATATATATATATATATATATATATATATATATATATATATATATATATATATATATATATATATATATATATATATATATATAATTGTCTCTCTGATCTATAGATGACGTTACTTTTCACACTATAGTGCATAGCAGAAAATCAGGCAGGAAACTACGTTCCCTAGATAAAAGGTTTTCTCGGTCGCTCTGTTGGCGTTGCTAATCGACAACGGAAACTTAGAACCGTGTAACAGGTTTCTTCCCGAGATTTTCCCCGCTTCTGAAGATCAAAGCGTTAACTCCCCCTGAGTGTACGAACATCAAAGGGTCCTCGGGGAAATATTTCTGCCCGAGCGTCTTACTTCAAAAAGGTCCGGTGTTTTCCCGCGTGCGATCTTTCTGATATCCGATGATTGACAGATCAGCTCGCGTGAGAAACTCAGGTAAACAAACTTGATTCGCTCCCTGTTATGACTGGCAGGTCACGGAAGTTGGTAAACTTTCCGTTTGTTTACGTTCAAGGAAAAGATGCGTGGATTAAGAGTGAGTAATGCAGGCAGAAAAATGCGTGACTTTTGCTAGCAAATCATAGAACGCCAACGAGGTCCCGAAAGACTGTCAGATACTGTAGGCTATATTTCCATTATACGTCACAACGAGCTAAGATTAATCATTGCTTAATTCTTCACAAACGTTGTCGGCAAATTCTAGAATTAACGTGCTCAGCCAATGCAGCATTGTTTTCGCTTATCTGAATATCTTTTGAATACTTCTACGGACAACTAGCAGATGGCAAAAGAACAGTTGGGCGACCACAGCTGAGGTTCAAAGATGTGTGCAAGAGAGATATGAGGGCACTGGATATGGATCCAGCAACATGGGAGGATGAAGCTGCCGATCGCACTAAGTGGCGATGCTATTTACGGCGCCACCTCAGATTTGGCGAAGAGAGGCTCATACAACAAGCAGCTGAGGGTTGCCACCTCAGGGGCGCATTCCCATAGTCAGTTATGACTGAAGGGGCTATTATTATTATTATTATATACTCAATTGATATAGAAGTGTCATTACCCTTCTATTTACAAATCTGCCAAGAGTAATCTTGTGCGAAGGTAGATACCTTTGAAGCTCATATTAGATACTCTTGAGTTTTGGCCACTGTTGGACCACAACTGCAAAGCAGGGGAGGCAATATCGTCACAGTGATGTACGACAGTACTGTCATTATAAGTGGAAATCACTTACACCTGCTATAACTATTTCTATAACTTTTTGTGCCGCTAAGCCCCCCCCCCCCCTCCCCCCGCTCCCACCCCACCTCACTGCACCACGGTTAGAGAGGCCCTTACAGACTGTGAGGCCCTAAGCTGTAGCTTGTTTAGCTAATGCCGAAATCCGGACGTGGTAACATCGATCTAATTCTTGCATGTTCTTTTTTTTAATGGCCTGCTTTGCGAAACAAAAGCTAAAGGCAGTCTCATAGCAGATTATGTGGTAGGTGAGTGAGGCGTTACAGACTTCAATATACTAGGTTCAGCATCGAGAGCTGGGGTGGCCAATTCCTTCCCTCGTTGCCTTTACTTTTCCTAATTCAAGAGCAGCGTACCCAATTACAGCTTGGTAGGCTGGAGCGTGAAGCCACCGTGTTTCGAACCCAGCACCTTTACCGCGAGAGGTCAGCGTTCTAACCGCTCTGCCAATAGAACGCTCCATTGTGAAATAGGTAAAGATAAAGGGGTTGATGTAGAAGATTGTTGACTGGAGGCCGTTACCTTGGCCCGGATAGACGGATTCTTGCTTCGCAATTTTTTGTTCTTTGCTGTTTATTTTTAATGTTTGTCGGACGTTATTATTTATGACAAATCTCGTAACAGGGTTAGGGTTAGGTTAAGGATGACTTTTGACAAATCTCGAAACAGGGTTGGGGTTAGGTTAAGGATGACTTTTGACAAAACTGGAAATAAGGTTGGGTTAGGTTAAGGATGACTTTTGACAAAAGTTGAAATAAGGTTGGGGTTAAGTTAAGGATGGCTTTTGACAAAACTCGAAAAAGGGTTGGGGTTAGGTTAAGGATGACATTTGACAAATCTCGAAACAGGGTTGGGGTTAGGTTAAGGCTGACTTTTGACAAAACTGGAAATAAAGTTGGGTTAGGTTAAGGATGACTTTTGACAAAACTCGAAATAAGGTTGGGGTTAAGTTAAGGATGACTTTTGACAAAACTCGAAAAAGGGTTGGGGTTAGGTTAAGGATGACATTTGACAAATCTCGAAACAAGTGCCAGTGGAACAAGAGATGAGAAGAAGACGATGGCGATGGATAGGACACACACTGAGGAAACCTGTTGATAGCATTACAAGGCAGTCCTTGTTCTGTAACCCTTAGGGCAAGAGAAGCAGAGGTAGACCAAGAAGCACATGGAGAAGAGAGCTGGAAACAAAGGTGAAAATGATAAGGAGAACGCGGAAAGAACTTGAGATGATGGCACGTGACAGGAGGACATGGCATGTGTTTGTTGAAGGCCTATGCTCCTTTGGGAGTGGAGAGTTATGAATGAATGAATGAAGTAATAAAAAGTGTATGTTGATGTTACGTGCAGTTTTCATAACTGGTAATGTAGTCGATCTGTATACTTGTTATGTCTGAAAATATTTTGAATAAGATTTTTGGGTCTAATGTATTTTTCGTTAGAACGCAAATCTAAGGGCGAATACTCATTTTTTGCTTTGAGGGAAAGTAAATATGTAGTTACTCCCCTAAAAGGTTATACCAGCTGTCTGCTGAGGTCAGAGGTGATGCGAACAGCGCATGCCCAAACTAGAGAAGTTTGGACATGATTTCCTGCGGGAGGCCGTTTTTGTTGAACTGGGTCCGTCAGACGAAATGTCTGGTTACTTCTCTGCATTGCCTTTGGGGATGGAAACTCTTCCACTGTTATTTAAAGTCCCCTGTGTTATTTCTGTTCGTCAGGAAGACGGCAGTTGCTTCTAAGTTGTGTTAGGAATTCGTAGCAAGGTAATAAACAAAACTTTCACACTTCCTTTGTAAGGATCATATTTTGAGTCAATCGGTGACGAGAGCTCACGAATGGTTGGAGGGCAGAGTATTCTACTTGTTATGCTCGTTGGAGCCATCTAAGACTGTTAGGTTTAGATTTACACACAGAAAACCCAGGAGAATAGATATTATTCTAAAACCCGCATGATTAGCGGTATATCTTTGAACTTAGACGCTTATGTCTGCAGATGAGGAATCCACGGTGTTTACTGTTTTATAGAGGCCTAATATATAACTATCTGGAGTGGAAGACCAGATGAGTTTCCAGTTATTGCTATTATAACTTTGAAAATGAAAACTCGCCTGATGTACGAGGGAGTTATATAAGACTATCTTCGAAAGGACAGCCTATCTTCGATACGTCCGATTAGAGGGATGGACTATGCTATTTTCGTCGCCCGCCATGTTTGGGGTCGATTTAAGAATGAGTCAGAATGAAACTGTTGGATATTTATACAGTTATTTACCCGTTCTGTAATGCGGGGTTTTCTTCTGCTAGTTGTGGAATGAGAGATCAATTGGAGTCTGCAACACTTTGATAATCATATATTTACTGGAACTTATGTACATGCAATTGTAGTGAACTGTCTTCATATCCGCCATGTTCCTGTGTCATGCTTACATGGATTTGTCTACGTCTTGTTGCTGTGACTATAATAAATGGTGAGAAAAACGTACACAGCTGTTCATCTATATTTTTGACTCCATGCTTATGACACGTACGATATATGGTTCCTTCAACATAACATCTACACTTCTATCTGTGATGAAAGCTACACACTCTCATCTGTTACGTATTGTGATGCAAGTCTGTACTACCACATAGATGTCTACCTTGTCGAACTTTCCACCCACGCAAACCAGACCAGAGACATCCTACCTCTTCATCACCTTCACCATTGTCGTGAAACGAGTGTAACCCACTACTTTGTTAATCACTATGTCGAGATACAGATTTGCTTCAACCAATCAACGAGCAACGTTCACCAGTCTCTGAGACAGAATAAATTAACGGCCATCTTGTTCACGCAAGATGGTGGATGGAAACTGAATATAATTAGGCTGTATGAGCAAAAGACGAAACCGGAGGAAACCAATCATTTTGCTCCGCCAGGAACCAACCAAAAGCTTTCATTAAGCATTTACCTACCTATATAATCGGGCGGATTTTATGCATAATCACACATCACCGACGCGACGCCAGAGATACCGACCGACTGAAGAGGAGAGAAGCTGTCACGATTTATTGCTTACCTGAGGGCATCGACCTGCAGCCTACTTCACTAGTCGAGTCAAACTGGCCTTTTTAAATCTTGGAGGGTAAATATATTTACGATAACCTTTAGGAAAATAGGCTTTCAGCAGGTCTATAATGTTGGTATTTGTTGTGTGTCATTTATACTACCTATCAGGTTACTGATTGTATCTTGGGGAAATTAAGTATAATGATTGTATTTCCTATTATGATTGAATAGACAAAGACTAATAGGACTCATACCTCAATCTATTGTCTCCTATAACTCAATCTATTGTCTCACATGACTTCAGTCTATTATCTCCGATAAGACCAACTGCAATATAACCCAAACAGTCCTTGTTAGGACTCAATCTATTGTCTCCTATAACTCAATCTATTGTCTCACATGACTTCAGTCTATTATCTCCGATAAGACCAACTGCCATATAACCAAAACAGTCCTTGTTAGGACTCAACCTATTGTCTCCAATACTTCAATCTGTTATCTCAGACCAACTGCAATATAACCAAAACAGTCCTTGTTAGGACTCAATCTATTGTCTCCTATAACTTCAGTCTATTATCTCCGATAAGACCAACTGCAATATAACCCAAACAGTCCTTGTTAGGACTCAATCTATTGTCTCCTATAACTTCAATCTATTATCTCAGACCAACTGCAATATAACCAAAACAGTCCTTGTTAGGACTCAATCTCTTGTCTCATTTAACTCCAATCTATTGTCTCCTATAACTCCCACCTGATATATCACCAAACAGTCCCCGTCTCACATACTCCTATCATAAGAACATAACGTTATTGTTAGGATATATTATAGCACTTGTCAGAGAGGGCCTGGTATATTATAGGGGGAAGGACATTGTTGTATCACACCTAGGTGTACATATTATTGGATGTATTCATGTATTGAACTTATATTATGGGATGTATTCATGTATTGAATGTATTTATATTATTGAATGTATTCATGCATTGAATTTATATTATTGAATGTATCCATGTATTAGTTTATCAGAAAGAATGTTTTGCAAGTAGACACCTGTCTTGTCTCGCTATTGCTAAATCATACTGAGCCATGTTGTCATTCATCCTACATGCAGACACTGAGACACGCTCATATCATATACAATAGAAATAGGTGGGCTTGAGGACAGAAATTAGCCCCTATTTTTGCTTGTTACAGGTTTTTTTCGTGTCCTAAAACCTGAGATCGTGGGTCGTCAATCCAGCTGCCTGGAACTCCGCAGGAGCATAGAGGTTGTCCTGACTCTACATCTTTGGTCCCCATCAGTCTTGGGTGGGCTAAAGGAACGATACTCGGCCGATGTTGTGTGAACCAACCAAAGAAGAACAGACCTTAGAGAGATGAGTACACATTAGTACCATTTCTGTCAGCATTGTGAGCATAGAAACTGTCAGTGATGAGAAAGTGAAGTAGCATAGCAAGAGACAAAAATAACAGCATAGCTGATAAGTGTTATATCCTTAATTAACAGCACAGCTGATACATGTACTATAATTGAATAACAGCACAGCTGATATAATTTTTGTTCCTATAATTGGAAAACTTGTTGTAATATTTATTTACATATCTATATAAATATAAATATTTGTAAATCACATGTAAACTTACAATTCCATTACATTCCATTTTTTTCAACATTCACCCTTCAGCACAAGAGTAGATAGTGTATATACTAAATAAATAATAAGGAAATTGTATTTGAACGACTTGTCAATTTTATCTTTGTTAAGTAAAATCTGTTTCCTTGTTTATTAATATCACAGTTAGTTACACAGCGGAGGTGGCACTTTATGTCGGTCTCCTCTCTACTATTGTTTCGAGATCAGAACATTCACAGCCGTAACTAATTTGTGATACCAGTAGTTCTCTCAGACACTGGGACTTCACCATTTTCTGCAGAAATTCTATTTCTGTATTTGTCAGTACTATACTGATCTTAAAGCCAAATAAAACCTCTCGCCACAACCATCTGTCGGTGTCTACCTTGATTCGGGTGTCCGAAGATAGGGAGAACTGTATTACAACAACACAGAAGTAAAACAACACCTTATCAGTTGATTTTTTAAAATACATAAAAAGGCAAGATTATATATCCATTCATTTACGAAACATGTTGTGATAAATCAGCTGTTAATTAATTAGTCAAATCTCAGACCATTTATTTTCCACGTTTTCCCATGCCATTCTGACGCGTTGCTGCATAGCTTCATAAGCAAAGCCATCCAGATAAATTACCACAGCAGACTTAGTGTCGTCATCAGGACAAGCAGCAGAAGAGCACAACGTAATTATTTCCCGCCATAATTTGGAGGGTATGCTGCTCGGTTTATTACATAAAATACTTTGTCACATTGACATTAAAGTTCAGCGTGAGATCCCGCCTACTCAACACATGACGTCATAGTGGACATCAATCCTTGCTTTCTGTTGTGATGTCCGTTTATTACCATTTTAGATTTCATTTTTATTTTGTTTCCAGAAGAAAGAAAAAAAAATTGAACGTGTTAATCAAATTACAGCTATGCTTAGCAAGAAGGAAGGCTAAATACCTTCCATCTACGGTGTCTATGCCACATCCTCGGTATTTCGTGGAAGGACAAAGTGACAAATGTCGAGGACCTCGGAGTCGAGGTACTGTCGCGTGCTGGCCTTCAAAGCATGTATATTCTGCTTTGACAGCGCAGACTACGCTGGCTTGGCCATAACCGCCGCACGGAAGATGGTCGCATCCACAAAGATATTTTCTATGGACAAGTGGCAAATGACAAAAGGCACTGGACATAAATTCAGCCACCTGGGAGGATGAAGCTGCTGATCGCACCACGTGGCGGTGCTTTCCTATGGCGCCACCTCAGACTGGGAGAAAAGAAGCTTTCACAACAAGCAGAAGAGACAAGAACACTCCGAAAAACACCAGGAAAAAAACAGCTGGTGGCAATTACCTCAGGGGCGCACTCCCATAGTTATGACTGAAAAGGGGGGGGGGGGGTGTTCTACTACCGCTCCTTATTTTGACATGTTGTTCAATTTATATCCAGTACATAGGCCTACAAGTAAGGATATCAAAATGTAAACGTATAGAGTGACTTTTCAATCACTCTATAGTATACCCTAACGAAAGCAGTATTGCCGGCTTATACCTGGACTTGAATGTTCGTATGACCCACAGGAGTGGCTGTGTGTACGCTTTTATTCTTTCTCAATCACTTGTCACTCGCTTTAGGGGCACTTGAGCACTCGAAGTGGGTCATAGTACTTAAGACGCTGTTAGCAGACCTGGGACACGTAAATTATAGCAGATTGTAATCTGTGCTTTCGGCATTTGGGACTGTGTGATTCTGCACGTGTTATTGCTTCTGCGTCTGTCGCTTTCAACAGGTGAAAGTTCATAACTTGCTTTGCTCTCGTGACCATTCAAACTTGGGTCATAATTTGGTATTCATTCAGATTTGTAAACTGCGCGTTAAATGTAGATACTGCCATACGGTAGTGAGGTGTTAGAGACTTCACTTGTACTAGGCCTCCGCTTTATGACTTTGGGTGACCGGTTCCTAATGTGTCGGCCTTCGCCTTCCCTAACTAAAGAGTAAACTCAGGTACACATTTTATGATGCCACGTTCGGGTATCGGCAATTGAACATATCTTTAATTAAAGGTAAATGTAGTCCCATATCAGATACTGCCGTAGGGGAGTGAAAGAGACTTCACTATACTTGGTTGGAGAGGCGGAATGTCCAGGTCGCTTCCTCTGCCCTTTCCTTCCCTAACTCAAGAGCAAAGTCAGGTACCCATTTACAGCTAAGTAGTATGGAGGGTTACCTTAACGTGAATCGAACCAGCGTTCTAATCACTCTGTCAATCGGACGGTCTGTCTTAAATTAGAGCCACTATATATCCTAATTAAAACTCATCAGAGGTTGAACGGGTTAATTTTCTTCATAATTAAAAAAAAGGTTGACATTTACAGCTAAGCAGACTCGAGTGTGACGCAACCCGGTTTTGAACCCGGAAACTTTATCGTGAGAGGCAAGCTCTCTAACCACAATAGTCAGATGGGCGCTCTATACTGTTAGTACAGACTGTCAAAGCTTTGTTGTTCATGTTTATCATCATTTTCATTTGGCTCCAAAGTCAATCCCAACAAGGCCTGCATGATGTGGTGCTCCTTAAACAACTCCATAGTGAAAACAAACCTCCTTAAACAACTCTCAATAGACAGACAATTGAAAGGCAAGGGAAGCTGAAATCCCTTGAGTTACATTCGCTCGCAGGCTATCGTATAAGCACCATGTTGATCACATCATACAGAGACGCAGGAGAGGTCAGGCAGCCCTGAAAATAATGGCCGCTGCCCATCTGGAGTAGAGATTACTATTTCTTCTGTATTATCAGCTAGTCATATCGGTCACTGGGTATGGGCTGGGAATACTCACGCTGTCAATAACACAGTGTGAACGACTAGAACACATTCAAAATGAAGGGATGCGTATAGTCTTGGACTGTACGCGAGATAACCCCATTGTGAAAATGAGGTACATGCTTGGATTGCTGTCGATTAGTTCCAGATATGCGATGGCCCAAGCAAAGGCCTATATGCGAGTAACCACAGACAAACGGCATACCCTACATGGAAACATAGCTGACATTAAGGGAACAAGAATAAAGAGGGGGATGTCATGGATGGCACTTGCAGAGGCAACGATCAAGCAGGTGACCACAGTTGAAAATATATTCAAAGAGGAAGAGTGGAGTAAGTCAGATGTGAACTAGATTAACTACCAGCAAGTCATCATCAGCCTTTGCAGAGAATGTAGAACTTGGGGCAATGGGAAAGCAGAACTGGAGATTAATCAACTGATACATGATCCTGCCGGGGATAATGATGCCAATGTGTATACAGATGGGTCTGTTATCCGCGGTGAGAAATCAGGTTGGGGCTTCTCTGCTGGAGTAAAGGGCAGAACTGTCGCCGAACATTGGGGCTTACAAGATAACAACTTCCAGCATGAGAATGGAGGTAGAGGCGGCTAACTAAAACTTCATTACCAAAGGCAGTCGTTGTGTCAGACTCTTAAGTCCAAGCTTCGAAAGGTTCAAACTGGTTGGCTAAGGCATGAATGGAAAATATTCATAGAAGCTTCGAATCTACAGTAACTGGTGTGGATCTACTGTCCTGGTCATGCTGGGGTATGTGGTAATGAGAGAGCTGACAGACTAACATCGAGAGCACCCACAGTGGGGACACTGGCTATGGGTAAAGGAGAGATGCTGAGAACAGTGAATGATCGCCTGTTAGGGAATGACACTGCAATAAATGAATCATCAAGGTTACGATTGTTGGAATTTGGCACCAAACATAAGGCTAGCAGAGATGGACGTATGAGAGGACGCATCCGTCGTGTATACAACCAGCGAGCTACAGGAGCAGTTAGCATTAACACTCTTCAACATAAACTGAGGGAGGTTGAGCACCTGTGGGTTTGCCTGGAGTGCAATGATGTCGATTCTGTTCAACAATAACAATAAACAATGTTTCGTATGTTGCTTCATGAAGTTCTAGAATAAATTTTCTACATCTTAGTTTAGATGTAGGAGGATTTAGAACTGATCCTACGTCACTTAACTGAAGAGACTTTATGTCCTGTAGGGCTTTTGTTATGAGGTTTTATGATCAATCCTATACCTGTGGTATCAGAGATGTTATGCAAATCCTATATCCCTGGTTCATGAGGTTTTTTTTATCATTTTATGTCTGTTATGTACTCTGGTTCAGGAGGTTTATGTCCGTAATATACCTCTATTTCAGGATTACATGGTTAGGGAGGTTTTATATAAATCCCTGTACATCTGATTCAGGAGGTTTTATACAAAATTAAAATATCTAGGTCAAGAGGTTTTTATATAAATCCCTGTACACCTGGCGGTTTTATACCAGTTCTTTACCTCTGGTTCAGGAGGTTTCATACTAACTGTAAAGGGCAATTTTTACTATCTTGCAATATAATACATTTATATTCTTATTATGTTCGCAAATATGTTGTAAGCAAAGTATTTCCTTTTTAAGTGCTTAAGGAGAAGTCATTTTTGGGTTGCTTCCCTTGAAAATAGTTCTGTCATCTTCGATCGGACTCCGCAGACGACTCTAGGCCTACTGCGATTTATTCTGTGGCTGGGTAGGAATAGATTGTTCTTGCTTCAGTATATCTATGGCCTGAATTTATACGTAGTGTTTGTATGAGTAGGACGAGTCTGTCTTATATATGGATATCTTTGCATTTCTAAGTCGAACTAATTTGGTTGTCGCTAGAAAAGGTCAAAGGCTATGCAGCGGAAGTATCGCTAGCAAAGGGTGTGATCCATGGCTGTCATCCTGTGAGGATGCCGAGTTTTGTTGTAGCAGGCTTTTTGCCGAAATAGTGATCTATATATGGATGGGGAAAAGTGATAATCATTTAGACATGTTGTATGTACTTTACCCCAGTGTTTATTCTCTTTTGCCAAGGAATGGCAAAGTTATATTTCGCATAAAAAGGTAAAACCACAATTTATTATGAACTTGGGCTTCGCCATCGTTGTTGATAAGCAGATGCACAGTGGTACTTTTAAAAAGAATATCCATTCAAAGGAAGAAGACATTCCTATGTATCAGCACTAGATTGTATGATATTATTCAATTACCTCTATGAGAGAAGCTATGAAGAAATGAGGACATTTAATGAATGACTAATTTTGGTCTATATTCTATAGTGAGTGAAGCTCACGAGAGAGAGAACAGCCATGTTGAAATTCATATACTTTGTATTTATCGAGTGAGAAAAAGGGATGCCTGTACTATCGCTCGATGAACCAAGAGATCACTGCTACATGTGAGAACCCATGTCTGGGATTCCTATATTATGAAATATATATATATTGAACTTTACGTGAAGGAATATTCGCTAGACGAGGTTAGGTCTAGGAGCCTTCCTATGTATTGGTTATGGTCTGACGTGCCCAGTCAGTAAAGCCAGATGATTTACATGATGGAACGCTGAATGCTTATTTACGAATGCTCCATTATGATATTTGCCAAGCATGAATGCTAACTTAAGATGATATTCCTGTGATCAACATTATGCTGTCTATGTCGACATTTGTTCCTGTAACCATACACGTACTGTCCAAGTGTGCGTCCCATTAAATGTTATAAAAGACCACCGTAGTTCCAGTACTTCTTGAATTCGAACAGTGTGAGTATGAGTGATGTACTACCAACCTGTCAACTCTATCGAATCATTCTACCATTCGCGTACTGACATTCAGATACACACTCATTGTTTACACTCACATTCTTGTCGGAGCCTCATCACGTTCCAGGACAAGATGACCTGTATGACCAAAACTGTGCTGGGTTTGATGAGTTGACAATCGTTACACTTTACTACACCAGTTCCAACATCTACATTTATCCACTGGTGGACATTCACATCATTTAGCAAATAAAGCATGATTCAACAACTAGTAGCCAGTATGAGTTAACAACTACACACAAAGAGCTTTAACACTAACCCCACACCTCTGGTTCAGGAGGTTTTATACCAACCCCACACCTCTGGTTCAGGAGGTTTTATGCCAACCCCATACTTCTTGTTCAGGAGGTTTTATACCAACCCCACACCTCTGGTTCAGGAGGTTGTATACCAAACCCACACCTCTGGTTCAGGAGGTTGTATACCAATCCTATTCGTCTTAGCTCAGTCTCGTGCTACGCAAACCCTTCTCCAGTTGTATTATTTTGTTTTAGAAATTAGTAGAGATCCGAAGCGGTCAATCTTCAATAAGGAGACTAGACCTGATGTGATCTAATAGCTCCCCAACACAACTGTTGAATACTAACTACTATCAACTGTAGCACCGAAGGCCAGTAAAGATGATGGATGGGTTTGAAAAAAAATCGAAAAAAGGTGATTCGTCTTACGAGGACAAAAGACAAAGCTATACACTTCAATGGTCCTGACCACCATGGTCCCATCGACATCCAGGTCACAGCGATCCGATCCTGCTCCTCTGACACTGCCAGCCGAGAACAGCTTGAGAACCGTCTTATCCACCGCATGGGGTGTCTAAAACCAGCCGGTCTCAACACTTTTCACACCTTTGTCTGAGGTCACCCTCTCCTCTCTTGCTCTATTTTACTCTTTCCACTCTTATCCTTTTTTTTTTTTTTTTTTTTTTTTTTTTTTTTTTTTTTTCGTACGCCCGCTAATACTCGAGGCGAAATCTCAGGTTATTACTATGTCTAACCTGACATTGATTTTACGTGAGTATCCCTTTTTACTTGTACAGAGACAGGTGTCCCTCGCCATTCACGCAAATACTCTCCGATTTCGGAGGTACCCATTGCAGCTGGGTCGGCTCAGGAGCCGCCAATCCCTGGTCGACAACACTCCTTCAAATGTCCTCGCCAGGTCTCGAGTTAATCCAGTCCAATTCCCGGTCGACGAAAAATCCGTATTTATCATTATATTCATACACATAAAAACCATATTATACCAGTAAAACTCCATAATTAAGTTGGCAATCACTTTTATGGTCATGCTCGTCGCCCGGTAAAAACACTCAAATGCCGTCGCCCGGGTTTGATCCTGAATCACCCGGTCGCCAGAGCGGTGTTGTAACCACTACGCTAGCGCGGCTCCCCTATTCTTCTATTTGTATGCCATATACATTTTTTTATTTCATATTTATTTATCTCCCACTCATTCTGTCCCCTTCTATTTCCAGTCCCCACTTTTATCACGTTGGGTAGTTTATTTTCCGGTTTCGTTTTTTAGTTTCTTAGTATGCATTGTGTACATCCGGCGGCGGAAGTCATTTTTCTGTTCAGCCACGCGCTTACAAACAGACAGCGATTTTGATAGAATTTCGGTTCTTGCCTTCAGGGAAGTACCCAGTTTTTATTTTATTTAATTTATTTTATTTAGTTTTTATGTGTCCTATCTAGCCTTCACTTTCTTTCCTTTCCTGACGAAGGCCTTGTGGCCGTAACGTAGACTATTTTCTTTGTCTTTTGTCCTCGTAAGACGAATCACCTTTTTTCGATTTTTTTTCAAACCCATCCATCGTATTCCACGTCTTACCGCAGTTCCCCTCCACTTCCTCCAGTAAAGATGACTGTTGTCTTAAGTTCAAGTTTTGGTTTTGGCAACGCTTTGAATAGATTTGCATCACTCAATGTTTTACGAGAGAAAAAATCCCAAGCCGTGGTCACTATTTGATGAGATCGGGCATTTGTTTTGTATTCTGATTCGTCTTGAAATTGTGGTATTCTAATTTCAGTATTCATTACTCAGTATTCATAGAGTATGTTATCTCGTAAACTTAAAGGTTCCACGTAATTTTACGTCGAGAGGGACTAAGCCAGATCGAGGTTTTTTTTTTTTGTTTAGTGTTTTTTTAGGTCACTGTCTCTTCCCCCACCCTCCCCCTACCCCCAACTAATATCTGAGGTAAAAAAGGTCAAGGTAGTCCCATAGCAGATACTGCCGTAGGGTAGTGAAGTGTTAGAGACTTAACCATACTAGGTCCAGCCTCGAAAGGTGGGTGTCATCAGTTCCCTTCCTCGCTGCCTTTTCCTTTGTTAGCTCAAAGTCAGGTATCTATTTACAGCTGGGTAGGCTGGAGCGTGTCGGTACCGTGATTCGAACCCAGCACCTTTTGCCGAGATAGACCAACGCTCTAACCACTGTCAATCGGACGCTCAATAGCTGAGTTACCAGCAAAGAATAGTACTAATGTAACCTACCACACAACATCGGGCTAGGCAACTAAGGAGGGTTGGACATGGGACCGGCTACCCCACACTAAAGGAACTTGAAGCCACAAAAACTTTAACAATATGCTTCAGGCAATCAGCGGTTGGTAGAACACACAGTAGAACACACAGTAGAACAACACACAGTAGAACAACACACAGTAGAACACACAGTAGAACACACAGTAGAACAACACACAGTAGAACAACACACAGTAGAACAACACACAGTAGAACAACACACAGTAGAACAACACACAGTAGAACACACATTAGCAGGCAGTCTTTGTTCGGAAATCCCCAGGGTAAGGAAGGTAGAGGGAGACGTACATGGAGAAGAGAACTGGAGGATGACATTAAAGTAAAGAGGAAGATATAGAAAGACCTTGAGCGGATGGCACAGGACAGGAAGACCTGGCATAAGTTTGTTGAAGGTCTATGCTCCTTGGGGCGCTGAAGGGGGATTAATGATTATCTGAGGAGACAATACATAACTCAACCACTACTCCCATCAGGCATGTCGTAAGAGGCTAGTAAACTGAGATTGTGAATGGGGCTGACAACATTATCACGTAAAACAAATGGTTACAGAACCTACCACAGTAAGAACATATACATTCCTGTTGCGCAGATTTATTGCATAGGGGATTAACAGTAATTCCGACTCCACATTTCTAAGGGAATTAAGAGGGGAACATTCAGTCATTTTTTTAAAAAACAAACAAACAAACATACAAATATAAGCCGAAATCAGCTTCCTGCAAATTGGAAAAAAAGCTTAACGCAATTCCAAAACGAACGAGAATGCCCTAAAACCGGGTCTTCAACTACTGTAGGCGTGTAGTGGTAACTGATCGGGCCCCATTCTCATGATAATTGTCTGTCTCTCTATAAAAAACATCTCATGCCTAAGGGTCTTTTATATTTGGACATGCGCCCTAATATAACCGACTAGGTTGAACGGGACGCGCCTCGCCAAAACGAGGCAAAAACTTAATTAATAACAAAAAAAAGTCTCTCTATATCAGTGTTTCTCAACCGTTTTGTGTTCACGGCACACTTTTCAATTTTCTAAAAATTTGCGGCACACCAATCTAACCCCGCGCCTGAATAAAAAAAATTACAGTGAAATATGCTAATTAAATACAGTAATTTTTGGGTACTTTAGAATAAAAACCTCTCAATTCGACTTTCTTTTAATTGTTTAAAATAACGTTGAAGTGTATCTGTTACCAACAGATTACGGGTGACAATGTATATAGTTAATATAATATTTATCTGTCGGAGGGAAAGTATTTGTTTTTAGAATCAGGATGCTTTCCTGGCCAAAGATATATCACCCATGATTGATTGATACTTTTGTTATATGGGTTATCTCCCCTGGAGATCGAATTTGGCGTATGAATCCAGATTTCGTTAGTCTGTGCCTTGTTGGGCCAGAAAACAGATTGTTCTTGCTTAGGTTTATGCAGGAATGTTTATGGTCCGAGTCTATGTTTACTTCGTGTCTATTTCAGACGATTCGGTCTTATATCGTGATATCTTGGTATGTCTAAGTGGAACTATTTTTCCTTGTACTGAACTTTTGGGGTCAGGGAGTTTATGCGCATGCCGAGAGGAATGAGGGTCTTCCGGGATGATGGAATGCCTGGCGAAAGCCATGTCGAAGACGAGTCCTCAGTCTGTTGATCTCTGTGATTTGTTATGGGGAAGACGATAATCTCTGATATGATTATTAAGTCTATTAGTCCCCAGTGTTTATTCTATAACGCCAGGAGAGGGGCGTATGTGTTCTGCTAGTGTTTTTCCCATGCCCAGGTAAAAGAACTTTTTGCTGAACTTTTTCGTCCTAGGCTTAACTGGACAGACGTCTACATTATGATTATATAAATACGTCGGGATGACATGTTACCCAGCAGCACTGAATATGATTGTATGCAGCAGTTATAATGAAAGAATATGCTGATTCTGGTAGAAACATTTGTGTTTATGAACAAAGCTTCTATTGAAGATTTGCTATACATCTGTATAGTGAGCGATGCTCAAAGGGAATCAGAAGCCATTTTGGATCCTAACTTTTTGTCAATCATCGATCAGAGAACGGGGATGCCCCTTATTATCAGGTGATGATTAAGAGATCACAGTTATAAAGAAAACCCAATACTGGTGTTTTAACAATGTCTTCAGACAGATTTGCTGAACTTTACCTAAAGGAATCTTCGCTAGAAAAGAGGTTCTGTCTAGGAGTCATGCTTGAACAGTATTTATTAACTGACACGCTCGGTCAGTAAGGCCTGATGATTATATTGATAAACAGTGGAAAGTGCTTGTTTACGGATATTCCATTGTAATGTTCTGCAACATGAATGCCCACTTAAGACTGTAGACCATTGATCAACAGTATGCTATGTATGTCAACCTGTTTTCCTGTAACTATACTCGTACTGTCCAAGTGTGTGCGTCCTATTAAACAGTATGAAACGACCACAGTAGTCCAGCCATCCTTGACTTCCACCTGTGATTGGAGTGAGTGTCCTGTGCACCTGTCGAACTGTCATCCATTCGCGTTTTCATTATTGATGTTTACACCCACTCATTGCAACAGAATATATGCACCTAACAGTACACCTTGTCAGGGCCTCAACAGTCGGTAACCTGACCCATTTAAAGAACATTGTGACTGTACGAGCAATCTCACAAAAACACCGTCTTTATCAAGGTGGTGACCGAAAATTAGACTTTATCAGTATCTATTTTTGTTCAAAGAAGTTAATAGCTTCAATTATTATTGAATGAATTCAAGCTGTAAGATCAGTTTTATATTACATGATTGTCGTAGATTTTTGATAGGAGAATTAAGACTTGGGTTGGTCCCTTCTGAATAGATTAGAATAAGTGATAGTCACAGTGAGAAGTAGTAATAGCAAAAGATTCCCACGAGTGAGATGGTAGAATGTGATCAAGAGGCTGTCTCTGAGATCGAGAAATCTTCTCTCTCTCTCACCTATCTTCTACGACAGATTTAGATTGAGTCAGACAGTCTACACACACACACATATATATAGAATATATATATATATATCCACTCACATACATACACACATAAGACGACAGTTAGACGTACAGACGTGGGAAAAACTATGACAATGATTATATGAAAAGTTTGGGAAAACGAACTGACCGACACGCTGGAATAAATTTTATGAGTAGTTTATTTATCAAGACTAAACTTCTCTCACAACATATCAAATCACATCAAGCATATACAAAAAAAAAAAATCATAGACACAAAATCAAGACATGCTACAAGAATGATAGACCCGTTGGTATGATCCTTTCCTCGAGGTATAGCTCACAGTCCCGTTAGAAGAAAGTGATAGCCCAAAGAGTCACAGATACATATGATTTAGTCTAAAATTCCTCCCCTTTAAGGTATGAACAGACTGGATACTCTGATCTAGTCTAAGGGAATCTATATATATATTTAGTTAGCAATACCTTGCATTAAAAAAAATGTTATGACAGCAAAAAAATGAATGGGTGTCAAATTACCACCATAAAGGGATTGCTCAGTCCTGCATTCACTCTATTAATTCCACTGTGTAGTCGTGCATTTGTTCATACTCACAGCTTTGGTAGCCACTTCGGGAACTAAAAAACAATATTTTTAGGACTTGCCCATACAGAATCTTCAATGGTAATCTTGGCCAAGAAAACCCTAGGTCCAAAAAGACGGGTTGAATTCACTACTTCCGGGACCGTTCTCTTGGGAATACTATCGTTTTGGATGTCTGTTTAAGTCATATAAAATTGTCCAGGCACGAGCGTTTATAGCGAGCACAGTGTCAACATCTTAGATTTCAAACGAATGAGGAATGTCAGGTCGGCACCTTCTCTCAGTATAGGAATTTAGTTGGTCACACCACCACTTGTCAACAGTATCGGGAAAGTTACTGACTGAAATATGTTACTTGCCACAAAGGCTGAAAAATGACTAGAGTTTTCTCAGGAAGAATCAAATCAGGCTCGATGACCCGTTACTTCTTTAAAATCTTAAAGTTCTTGTAAAAGTTATACATCAAATCTTTAAGGTAAGAATGTTTGTTGTTTTCTTCACAGATTTATCTCTTTACTCAAACGCTGGCAAAGTTTGGGTACCACAGTTTCACTATATATAAATGGAAAGAACACATATCAAAAATTATACATACTATAACTGATAATTTAAACTGCAAGCGTAGCTTGTCTTATAGTTTAACACTTCCCGTGGAATAAGTTATATTTAAAAATCAAACATCCTGAATTAGGAATACCTACGCATTCCGTCAATACTCAAGATGTAGCATCATTTAATAAGTTATAAGTTAGTTTTAATAAAAAATATTCTCGTCTGAGTATTAGCAGTTAAATTAAATCCATTATGGCTACATGATTTTAAGCTAGAAATTATAATTTATTCCGCTTTCCACTGTAACTCGTCGACTAGAGAATATAACAGACTTAATAATTTAACTCTCTGCACAAATCTAACTAGCAAAATGAAATAAGCGATTTAACACTTTAACACTCACACAATACTAGATAAATAATATAAGATTTACCTCAACACAGAACTACTAAGACTTAAACCACTACGATCATACTAAATGACATCTCTATTAACAGAGATTCTAGAAATCGAACGAAGGCTTGTTCTAGTCTTGACTGCGAAGTTACTGAGTGAAAATGAAATCTAACTCCCTCCAGTATATATGAAACACCAGACAAAGATGTACACTATTCCCATAAACTACGCAATAGCCTCCCCTTCTCTTAACACCTCCTGTCTTCGCACCTCACGCCAAAATGACCATTCTGAGCGAATGCGTGATGGCGCCTTCTTCACCCTGACACTGAGAATCTACCGAGGAAACTACGTGTCAGATGCAAAATACCAGACAAATGTCTGATACTGCGCCCGGGGAGATGTCGGGATTCACGCCTCACCTCAGCGCTCACCGAGAAACTACGTTTTGACAAGTGAGAATGCAGACGATATGTCGGCCCTATGTCTGAGATAGCCAAAATATTCACAGTTATTTCGTCAATCTGCAGCGATTGACCGAATGCATTATCACGCCAAATCGTCTGGTGCGAGGGACTGACACGTTACGTAAAAATCTACTCGTTTAATCCGCAATGAAATGCGTTTCTAAATGAGAAACGAAACTGGCGAAGTGAGAATGGGAAAAAAATATTTTTCGCAAACGAACGAATGCGAAAAATACAGGAAAAAAAATAAAGAGTGATAATAAATAGAGGATACGGGTGAAAGAAAAAGAAGAGGATATAGGCAATTTAATGATCATAAAACCTTTGTGACAGAACGTTCCCCCTTTAAGATATGGAAGCACTCCATGTCTACGTTATGGAATTAAATTTCCTATATCCGTAGCTTCAGGGTGTCTGTCTTCTTCTTCCCTCTCATCTCCCCCCTCCATCTCTCTCCAATTCCTACTCAAGTCTACTCCCAAAGTTTCCTTTCTCTGGAATGTCTCCCATGCGCGCTTGAAAGAGCGTCGCCGCTTCTGACATTTTTGAAAGATTTCATGTATGTGCAGTGGAGTTTCCCTGCCACTATCGTCATCTTCGTCAGTTTTGGCGATCGTCAGGAGATGGTCGGAGGTTTGCACTAGTTTTTCCAAGTGTCTCTTTAACAGATTTAAATGGAAAACCTTTTCCTTTCCTTGAATAGAGATCTGGTAGTTAGCCTTAGAAATCTTTTTCAGGACGATAAACGGCCCTTGCCATCCGATCCTCAGTTGGTTGTTTCCGGTAGGGAGTAACACCAAAGCTTTCTCTCCTGCTTCCAGTTCTCTCTCTTTCGCGACTTTCCTGTATCGGTTAGCGTGATTTGTGCGTGCTCGCTTAAAGTTGGTCGTTGCTAGGTCCCATCCTAGTTTCAACCTTTCCTTTAAATCCGACACATATTTACTTGCTGAGACAATTGTCTCATCAGCCTTCTGGTCTGTCAGCGACCAAAGTAAGGCTTCAAGCGGGCCCTTAATGGGTCTTCCGAATAAAAGCGTAGCTGGCGGAAATCCTGTGGAAGTATGAGGAGATTCTCTGTAGCCAAATAAAGCTGCAGGAATACAAAGATCCCAATCTTCCGGTTTCACTTGTGCCAGTTTACTTAACATCATGTTGAGGTTTCCATTAATACGTTCCACGAGCCCATTTCCGGCCGGAGTATAAGGCTTTGTGTAGATGTGTTGGGTCCTCAAGATCTTCACGATCTCATCCATCAACAGGTTTCGGTATGGAGATCCGTTATCCATCAGCACTTGTTGAGGGAATCCCAACCGAGTGAAAATCTGCACGAGGGCTTCTGCGACATGCTTGGCATCTGCGCATATTAGCGGGATAGTGTAACGTGTCACTGTAAAGTGTCATACTAAAATGTGTGGTGTATGGTGTGTTCTTCGGTAAAGCACCACTATCAATCACTGTAGCATGTTGTTTGTGGTGCCACTACTGTATATGTCCATTGTAGTGTACCGAGTTGTTGAGATCAGGCATGCTTCAGTCTACCCAGCTGTAAATGGGTAACTCACCCTAGTCCTGAGTTAGGGAAGGCAAAGGCAGCTGTAAGCGGTAGTTTCCCTCTAAGGCTCCAGGGGGAGCAGGCCCTAAACTTGGTCAATTCAACCGACGCAGGATGGTGTATATATGGAGTAGAAGTGTAGAGTGTGATTAACGCGAATGGTGGACTGTTCGTGTTCTGACCAATCTAAGCACTCATTCACTTGTGTCTACAAGGCACCAATGCAGACTGCTGGAATCTTTGTTTACACAGTTTATTTAGACGCACACACTGGGACATAACGAGTAAATCATGGGTATATGTTGACACATCAATTTGCAGGCATACATAGTAGATCCCATGTCATGACACATTCATAAATAATGGGTAGTACATCAATAGCTTCCAATGTTATCATACATTATGGCCGCATCCCCTATCTGACTAAACGCGTCAGTGAAGGCGGATCGGTAAGTAACTAAAGTTGCTTTATGTTCACAGTTTATATTATATTATGAAACCACGATAAGGGGTTTCAATCAAAATTGAGATCTCCTTGCCACTGTCCGAATAGTAAGATACATGTCCCGTTCTTTGGACAGTGATTCAAAAATATGATGACAGGAATGTAACATGGCCGCCTTCCTGAGTTGTCGCTCACTCACTCACAGGAGGGTATATATAAGCCAAAGTTAATTTGAAATGCATATGAATAATTTCCTAAAGTTTCTCCATACAGTTCTACAGTAATCCAGTTACTTCACGTAGACATAACTGCTGTATGGAAGCCCGTCATCTTCGTCGATACAAACATGACCCTAGCGTTGTGAAGCATAACATTCCAGCTAGGTCTAACCGACATGAGATCATCAAAAATAGGGTCTGGCATTACCTGGAGTCCGAATCATACATGATACCGTACATTAGGAGAGTCTCTAACACAAACTCTAGTAGAGACACAATCTCCTACAGAAGAAAAACCACTTCATAAATCATTTTTACTTAAGAATGTAAATGCCCTAGAAAATGCGTACCCGCCATTGTAAACGGTACATCGGAACTCATCACGACTTGTCAAGACAACTCATACTTCCGCTAGAGCGGCATAACAAGAATATAGTCCTGCCTACCCATCCAACATATACAATATAGGACTGATTCTACTTGTACTCATAATATGTAATACATATGAATTCAGGCCATAAACATAATAAGCAAATTAATCTATTTTCTGGCCCTAACAAATAAATACGGACATGAGTGCCATATCCATGCGCTGAATTAATATCAAGAACGATTACTCCTATAACCAAAAGTGTAAATCAATCATGAATTATCTAGCTTTATCATAGACAGCATTTTCATACACAAATGAATGAATGTCTATATCTTTTCCATATTAAATAGCCATATCGATTTTTGTAATATGTGCGTCAAAATATGCACGCAACAGATTACCACACCCCTCGGGAAAAAAAAATGGTACATTTTTTTTTTGAAATACATCTAGGAGCAACATACAATAGGCTCACAACGCACCAATAACAATGCGCAGATGATAAGCATAAGTTTTATGACCTTAGAGAAAGTACTTCTCTAAGTATAAATATTTCCAGAGAGGTGTCACCAACGCATACTACAATATTAGCAATGACACAATTTCTACATTAGTTTATACATAAATTTCATCTAAGATATCTTAACATCATGATTATCAAAGACGAAAAAAACATTGAAAGATCAGCGGTGAATAAACATCAATGAACGCTAAGTAGTGTTACAATCAATATATGATATATTACATATTTGTACACATTTCAACATAGGAACAACTGTATCAAAGTTGTATAACAGTTATGAATCATGTGGGCATCTAGACAAAATATCTGCCATCACATTTTCTGACCCACGGATAGCTCGCACCGAAAAATGAAATGGCTGCAGAGCAATCGCGTATCGCGTTGATCTCGCGCTCTTCAGATTTTTACTCTGAATAGCCGTAAGAGCTTTCTGGTCAGTTTCCACAATGAAATGCGCGCCAAGAAGAAATCTTTGCAGTTTAAGGATTGACCAAACCATAGCCAATAATTCACGGTCTAGGACCGAGTAATTCTTCTCTGCGGCATTTAATTTCCGAGAAATATACATCACAGGATGCAGAGTTCCAGAGTACTCTTGCATTAGTGCTGCTCCAATCCCGGTGGATGAAGCGTCACTACGAAGAATAAATGTCTTATCCTTAGAAGGCAATACTAGGATAGGTGAAGTAGAAAACATAGTTTTAACCTTATCCAAAGAGGATTGACATTCTTGAGTCCAATGGACTACATTAGGAGACCCTTTCTTTAGCAAGGAAGAAAGAGGTGACATAATGGAGGACAGATTCGGAATGAATCGTCCATAAAATTGTATTAGACCTAAGAGACTTCGCACTTGCTTTTTAGTCTTAGGAATAGAAATGTTAAGTATCTTACTTGTATTATGGTCTTCTGTTTTTAGGAACCCATGACCAACACGGTGTCCTAAGAAAGATATTTCGCTAAAACCAATACATGCTTTCGATGGTTTCGCTGTCAGGTTATGCTCGCGTAAGATAGACAATAGTTCATTTATCCCATTATAGTGATCGTTCCAAGTATCACTGAAAAGACAGATGTCATCAAGATACGCAATGACATCTGAGCGATGAGATAGGATTCGACGCATCATGCGTACGAATGTTGCAGGGGCGTTCATAAGACCGAAAGGCATGAAATTCCATTGGAATAGACCCTAGGCGTCGAAAAAGCAGTAAACGGTTTGGCGTGTTCGGATAATGGAACTTGCCAATATCCCTTAGACAAATCGAGTTTAGTAAAGAAATGAGAATTCGATAGTCTCGTAAGTAGCTCTTCTAGTAAAGGCATAGGTTCAGCATCAAATTTCGTCACTTGGTTCAATTTGCGATAATCCACGCAAAGACGTATGTTATTGTCTTTTTTTCGTACAATAACCATCGGCGAAGAATATGCTGATGTGGATGGTTCAATAATTTTTAACTCTATCATCTCATCCAACTCTTTCTCTACCTGTGCTTGAAAATGTATCGGGATAGGATACGGTCTGACTCTTATAGGACTATGGTCAGTAAGAATAATGTCATGTTGAATGACATCAGTTTGACCAGGAATGTCAGTAAGGACATCCTGAAATTGTTCTAACATAGTAGAAACTTGTTTCTGCTCTCCTGGAGATAATTCGGGAGAAATTGCAACATCTTTCCATGATTCATTAGAGTGAAGAGGAATCATTGGAAAAGGTAGATTTACATCCGAGAAACTCGTTTCCTCATCCTGTATTACTGACAGAGATGAGTACTGTCCATGTTGGACTGGAAAATCGTCCGTTGCCTGGAAAACAGGTTGTAAATAATCCGGACGTTCATGGAATTCCGTGAGCATGTTGATGTGGAAGGTTTTACGCTTCCCGTCAATATCGACGATATAGTCAACATCGGAAACTTTTGATATTATATCGTACGGACCTTTCCAAGAAATAAGAAGTCTATTTTCCCTACAAGGTAGCAAGACAAATGCTTTGTCACCTGGACAAAGTTGTCGCAAGCATCTCTTTTTATTGGCAAATTCCCTTGCCTTCTGTTTCGCAAATTCAGAAGAAGCAGTTGCCAATTTGCATGCTTCAATAATCTTGTGTCTAAGTGCGATGACATATTCATAAGAGGATTTTGTGTCATCGACAATATTATCAGCAGTTATAAGATCATGAAGTAAGGACATAGGACCTCGCGGTTTCGCGCCAAAGACAAGTTCAAAGGGAGAAAATCCTGTATGTTCGTTGGCGACCTCTCTATATGCAAAGAGAGCCGCGGGTAAAACCCTATCCCAATCCTGAGGATGATCTTCAGTTATCTTACCTAGTAGGTTTTTCAGAGTTCTATTCAGACGTTCCACCATCCCATTGGACATAGGATGATAAATACTACTCAGCGATCTCTCTATCTTAAGAGTCGACATTACTTGAGACATGGTATCCGATATGAGTTGGGTACCATGGTCGGATAATATTTCTGCTGGAAATCCCAGACGAGAAAATATTAACCAAAGAGCATCTGCGACATCAGCAGTAGTTATGCTCTTTAGAGGAACAGCCTCCGGCCAACGTGTGCACATATCAACACACGTCAAAATAAATTGGTGTCCTCTAGCAGACTTTATCTTAAATGGACCAATGATGTCTATCGCCATTTTTTGAAATGGTCGAATGGGAATGTCTGCAGCCTGAATAGGTGCATCATGGCGTGGACCTCTGGATTTAATCTCTTGACATACTTTACAAGATCGACAATAGATTCGTATGTCCTTATTCACAGCAGGCCAAAAGAAAGATTCAAGAACTCTAGCTTTAGTACGGGAAAAACCCATATGTCCAGCACACTGCGAATCATGAGCGTGCTGTAAGATTTTAACTCTCATATTTTTAGGCACAAGGATTTGAGAATGAATGGACTTAGCGGAGTCTTGTACCATACGTACAAGTACGCCATTCTTCATCGTAATCCAAGATTTACGATTTGTATCCTTATTCGGATCACCTTTTGTTGCCAGAGTAAAGAATTTCTTTAGAGTAGGATCATCTTCCTGCTGTTTTATAAAGGAATCATGGGAAATCTCCAAGGAATCATCTTGGATCTGCGCATCATTATCTTCAGAATGGGAAGATTGCGGCATATTAAGAGCTTGAGCCCTAGTGATTACTGCATTAGCAGATTGCATATTAACATTTTCCCAATTAGAAATTTGCTGTGGAGTGCATTCTTTCACTCCATGAATGCGATCGATGATAAGATCAGCGATCGGATTCGGCAAGAGACATGCTTGCACCTCTCCTGTAAAGAAAGGCGTAGCAATATTGATAATGGCAGTGGAGTACTTCTCCAATGTGCCACCAAATGTTACACATTTGACTACATTGCCTGTAGCTCGAGAAGGATTTACGAGTGATTGCCTCACTCCGATGGTAGTGCACCCCGAATCGAAAAGAATTGATACCGGAGTACCATCTATTAGGCCTCTATTGAAGACAAGAGCACCCCTTCCATTATGCGCGATTGACGCAGGGAGAGCGGGAAGCGGGTGACCGCAGCTTAAAGTAGAAACTGTGGTTGGATCGAATAATGTTTTGCATTGCGAACACTGAGATGCTCTAGCAAAATCGAAAGCGGAATTTGCTACACTATTGGAGTCTTTTTTATCATTATTCTGATTACCGGCGTCGTGGAACTCCTGTTGTGCAGAGTTAGCCTGGTAATAAGATTTACCATGCCTTTTGTGTTGTGATCTACCTCGGTTATAATTGTCTCTATAATTATTATTTCCTCTGTTATAACCCCTATTTGGGTTTGAATCATAATATTCATGATCATAATCATCACGCTCATTATACTG
Source organism: Oreohelix idahoensis (assembly GCA_024509875.1). NCBI lineage: Eukaryota > Metazoa > Mollusca > Gastropoda > Stylommatophora > Oreohelicidae > Oreohelix > Oreohelix idahoensis. The sequence continues at coordinate 351,791 of JAMPIV010014771.1, forward strand.
AGTATCCCTGTAATATTGGTTTTTTTGTTTCCATGAAGCACTTGGGTAGTTCCTATAGCTACTCCCTTTTCGAGAATTTCTAAAATTATGGGTACCCCTCGCGTGTCGAGGACTATCAGCCCGATTCCAGTTCTTCGAAGAAGAACCCTGATTTGAGTGGTTATCTTGGTTTTGATACTTATTCCAATTAACCTTTTTATCAAATTTATTTTTAGCTCCTTGGAATTTGTGTGAGTAATTCTGATTATATTCTGTTGCCGAAGCAACTGGCATACTCTCTTTAATGTTAGAGTTACTAAGAATCATGTCAGGGTGTGCCGTGGCATACTGGTCACAATATTCTTCCATTTGGTTTAATGTACTAGGTTTACGCTCATGTAAGAACGCTAGAAATGCTTTATTTACCGAAGACATGACCTTGTCTCTTAGCAATAAATCCGTAAGACCATCAAATGTTTTCTCTATTTTGGATAATTCAATCCATCGTGAAAGTGTAATTCGTGCTTTTGAGATGAATTCTGAGAATTCTACACCTACCTCAGGTCTCATTGTTTTAAACAAAAGACGATAACCTTCCTCTGACAGCTGATATCTCTTTATCAGAGCTGCCCTAATAGCATCATAATTATCCTTGTCGGCCTCTTCAACAAAATATAACTTACTCAGAGATTCCCCTTTTAGATTTTCAGACAACTGATTCACATACTGTGATTTGTTAACATTATGAGCTCAACAAGCACGTTCAAATCTAGAAAGCCAAAATGTTATGTCATCACTGGCAGGGTTGAATGCTGGTACCTTGACCTTGTACACAAAGGGTTTACCATTACCACTATATGCCTGATTAACATTACTCATACTTGTCAATTTTAATTTCTCTAACTCAAATTCATGTTCTCTTATTGCTTTTCTCTCTTCAGCTTCTCTATCTAATCTTTTCTGTTCTGCAGCCGCTTCTAATTTCTTCTGTTCTGCAGCAATTTCTAATTTTTTTCTGTTCTGCAGCAACTTCTAATTTTTTCTGTTCAGCTGCAGCAGCAGCTTCTAATTTCTTCTGTTCTGCATCAAATCTCCTTTCCTCCACTTGCATCTGCAATTTCTTTAGTTCAGCAGCAGTATCAGCTTCTTTTTCTAATCTTTTTTCTTCAGCCAGAGCTTTTCTCTCTTCAGCAGCAGCAGCAGCAGCAGCAGCAACTTTTCTCTCTTCAGCAGCAGCTTCTAACTTTTTTTCTTCTATTTGAAGTTTTCTCTCCTCAGCCGCAGCTTTTCTTTCCTCAGCTTGCATCTGCAATCTGAAATTCTCAGCATCTATCTTCTTTTGTTCAACTTCTGCTTTCAGTACTTCTGACTTTAATGCAATAGCAAATTGAGCAGTTGCCCATTCTTCTAACTCTTTCCCAGTCTTATCAAGAGATTTTCCTTGTGCAATAAAGTAATCTAATGTAGACATCTTGTCTTCTTAAATCAGAAACCTGAAAAAGTAAATAAATTACCTTATTTCACTTTAATGGGAGACAAGTCTATACCATAGACTTAGTCTTAGTGAAAAACTTGTATGGTTATTTTGTTTATAATAACCAATGATAACTTGAGTACCTGTGGACAACAATAACTGTATATCTCAAATACTGTGGGAGACAAGCCTTACAAAGGTCTTGTATACCTTAATGTAATCAATGATCACTTGAGTACCTGTGGAAAATAATATTTCCTATACCAATCACTTTGGGAGACAAGCCTTACAAAGGTCTTGCATACCTTAATGTAATCAATGATCACTTGAGTACCTGTGGAAAATAATATTTCCTATACCAATCACTTTGGGAGACAAGCCTTACAAAGGTCTTGTACACTTTGTTTTATAACAATAATAATCATAAAGTACTGATCTGTACTATAATATAAGTGTATTCAACTATACCTCCTATGTCATATGTCAACTAAAGACATTACAAAGGACAGACAAGAAAGGACAATCTGAAAACATTTGCAGAGATCAAATTAAATTAAATAGGAGAAATGAAAAAAAATGATCACAGAATCTGTGATGATAACTGCAATAAGATAACAAGACAAATAACGCCACAGTGTATAAACATAAGGGTGTAAAGAACTGAAATGAAAGGAAAGATGAGACCTACAATTATACAAACAAATCAAACAAAAATAAAGAACAGAAAAATATTACAAATACAAATATGAACACAGTCATCACAGCTAACAAATATTTGCAAACAATGTTGCATGCAAATTTCAATTAAGAAATTGCTCCCTATAGAACGCCAGAACAAGACCAATATCACTTGGTATTTCCTGTTCTAGTCACCTCCCATCCAGGCCCGCAAACACATAACAATCACACATATAAACAAATAATATATAAACATAAATACATATAAATCATAAATGTGTACATTATATAATGAAATGTGTTGCAGTTGTAATGTATTGTACTGTATGCTCAGTTTTAACAGATTAGACTACCACTTTATTGAGTAATAGATTTGCTTTCTAACTGTTACACTGTTCAATTTTTTTGAGCACATTAGAAGATCCAACGATGAAATTTGCACTTTATGTTCAACATTGCTCTTCTATTACAGCAGGATAAACAATCACTAGTTTAGAACACTGACTGTACTGTGCCAAATGTCAACAAGTGCTGACCCAGATATTGCTACACTTGTCAGAACAGGTCAAGCTGACATTGATTGTATAGCTGTCCTACTGGTGTTGATGTGGTCAAACAAATGTTCTTGCAACTGTAAAATGTGATTCTCAACACAACAAGACTGCGTAGGCTGGACCCAGGAATCTGGCCCACCACTGTAACGTGTCACTGTAAAGTGTCATACTAAAATGTGTGGTGTATGGTGTGTTCTTCGGTAAAGCTCCACTATCAATCACTGTAGCATGTTGTTTGTGGTGCCACTACTGTATATGTCCATTGTAGTGTACCGAGTTGTTGAGATCAGGCATGCTCCAGTCTACCCAGCTGTAAATGGGTAACTCACCCTAGTCCTGAGTTAGGGAAGGCAAAGGCAGCTGTAAGCGGTAGTTTCCCTCTAAGGCTCCAGGGGGAGCAGGCCCTAAACTTGGTCAATTCAACCGACGCAGGATGGTGTATATATGGAGTAGAAGTGTAGAGTGTGATTAACGCGAATGGTGGACTGTTCGTGTTCTGACCAATCTAAGCACTCATTCACTTGTGTCTACAAGGCACCAATGCAGACTGCTGGAATCTTTGTTTACACAGTTTATTTAGACGCACACACTGGGACATAACGAGTAAATCATGGGTATATGTTGACACATCAATTTGCAGGCATACATAGTAGATCCCATGTCATGACACATTCATAAATAATGGGTAGTACATCAATAGCTTCCAATGTTATCATACATTATGGCCGCATCCCCTATCTGACTAAACGCGTCAGTGAAGGCGGATCGGTAAGTAACTAAAGTTGCTTTATGTTCACAGTTTATATTATATTATGAAACCACGATAAGGGGTTTCTATCAAAATTGAGATCTCCTTGCCACTGTCCGAATAGTAAGATACATGCCCCGTTCTTTGGACAGTGATTCAAAAATATGATGACAGGAATGTAACATGGCCGCCTTCCTGAGTTGTCGCTCACTCACTCACAGGAGGGTATATATAAGCCAAAGTTAATTTGAAATGCATATGAATAATTTCCTAAAGTTTCTCCATACAGTTCTACAGTAATCCAGTTACTTCACGCAGACATAACTGCTGTATGGAAGCCCGTCATCTTCGTCGATACAAACATGACCCTAGCGTTGTGAAGCATAACATTCCAGCTAGGTCTAACCGACATGAGATCATCAAAAATAGGGTCTGGCATTACCTGGAGTCCGAATCATACATGATACCGTACATTAGGAGAGTCTCTAACACAAACTCTAGTAGAGACACAATCTCCTACAGAAGAAAAACCACTTTATAAATCATTTTTACTTAAGAATGTACCAGCCCTAGAAAATGCGTACCCGCCATTGTAAACGGTACATCGGAACTCATCACGACTTGTCAAGACAACTCATACTTCCGCTAGAGCGGCATAACAAGAATATAGTCCTGCCTACCCATCCAACATATACAATATAGAACTGATTCTACTTGTACTCATAATATGTAATACATATGAATTCAGGCCATAAACATAATAAGCAAATTAATCTATTTTCTGGCCCTAACAAATAAGTACGGACATGAGTGCCATATCCATGCGCCGAATTAATATCAAGAACGATTACTCCTATAACCAAAAGTGTAAATCAATCATGAATTATCCCGCTTTATCATAGACAGCATTTTCATACACAAATGAATGAATGTCTATATCTTTTCCATATTAAATAGCCATATCGATTTTTGTAATATGTGCGTCAAAATATGCACGCAACAGATAGCTTCTGCCCATAAAGTGCATGTATTGACTAAGGTCAGGATAAACCTGTTCCTTCTTTTAGTCCTTTCTAAGGGTCCTAAAATGTCGATCACAACCCGTTCGAATGGTGTTCCCACTATTGGCATTTCACCCAAAGAGACTGGGGGTGCCCGTTGCTTGGGTGGCACACGTTGGCACTGGGCACAGGATTTGACATATCTGATAATATCAGTATTTACTCCTGGCCACCAATAATGAGTGGTTATCCGTTGGTTTGTGGCGTTCTGTCCCATATGTCCGCTGAAGGGAAGAGAGTGCCCCATTTCTAGGATTTGGCTTCTGTACTGTTTCGGTACTAGGAGCTGTTTGTAACCTTGGTCAGGCTTGCCCGTTCTGCGATAAAGTACGCCATCCTTAGAAAAAATGTCCCCATGCTGTCTGGGTTCCTTAGCCATGGGCAGTTTCCTAAAGCAGGGTGCCAAAGTAGGGTCCTTTTGTTGCGCTTCTTTAAGTTCCATGGGTAACAAATTAGGCGCAGGCTCCCGTTCCTTCTTGGTTTGCCCTCTTGTAGTTACTGCTGCCACAATCGGCTCTTCCGGTTTCCCAATAGACACGTATCTACCGCCAAGTATGACTGGGTAGATGGGATCATCCATAACAGCCGCTTTGATCACGCCTCTGACAAACTCGGAGTGGATCTCCACCAGTGCGATGGGAAGCGCTGTAGGTGCATCACTCTTACGAACTCCACAAAATTGGACGGTCTCTGGTGTCTCTTGACCGGGTTTAACCAGGTTTCTGGCAACAATGCAATCATACGAAAGCCCCGTGTCAAATAAACAAGAAGTTTGAGATAATAATAACATAATAACATTCATAATAACAGTACCTAACGTTGAGGGTGTATCCCCAACAAGTTGGGAATCCCTGTCAATAATTCCGCCTTGCGAGACTGTTAGCAAGCATCCGATGCGTTTCGGCTCGGTGTGCTCACTCTGATCATTAGTCCACTGCTCAGGGGTTCTCCCTTTGCCACCTTGTCCTTTCTGGCTACGCTGCCATGAAGGGCGGTCGGGTTGATCAGACTGCTTACTGTGGTTTGGGGTACTTGTTTTTGTAGAACTTGGATTTTTCAGGAGGGGGGTTTTGAGGTCCAGTTTCTCTTTGGTTATTCTGATTAGAAGCATGAGAAGATTGGTCTAAATTATTTTTTCGAAAATGCTCTTCTGTCGGTTTACGTTTTGAGGCCGGTAATTCAGCCAGCGCATTTTGATAACGCTCAGACTTTTCCAAGATGTCTTCAAGCTTTTCTGCACCCTGCTCAGCTAGAAATCTCCGGGTATCAGCAGACAAAGTGTTCTTTATTTGTTCTGTAATAACAAATTCCTCCAGACCTTCATAGGTAGAGGGGAGCTGTGAAAGCTCAAGGCACTTTGTCAAATATCCCTTCAAAGGAGATGAAAACTGCTGGAAAGTTTTAGAGCTCTCTTTCCTGCTGTTGCGAAACAGTTGCAAAAATTTGCGAGCATTCATTTCAAAACGCTCAAGCAAAGCTTTCTTCAACATGTCGTAATTGTCTTGTTGGCTGCTTTCCAGTTTGGCGTAAACATCATACGCACTACTTTTCAAAGACTGAGAAAGCTTCATATTCCAACGCGACCTCTCTAAACCGTACAGAGTTGCAATTTTCTCAAATTTTTCTAGATACGTGTCAATCTTCTCATTGGGACAAGGGAAAGATTCTAGAGCGAAAGACATAGCGGTGAGGTGAAGAGATTGAGTATTAGAAGGATCAGTTAAGGAAGAATGAGGAGAAGATTCTCCATTGCTGGAGGTAGAGGCAGCACCACGACTTTGAAACTCTAGAGTCTTAAGCGCCAACTCATGCTGTCGTCGTTGCTCATTTTCTCTTTCCTCATGCTGTCTCTCCCTCTCCTTCTCTCTTTCCTCATGCTGTCTCTCCTTCTCTCTTTCCTCTCTCCCCTCCCTCTCCTTCTCATGCTGTCTCTCCTTCTCTCTTTCTCTCTCCCTGCGGATTTCCATTTCCTCGTCCATCTTCTTCTGCTCTTTAGCTTCAGCTGCTTTCCTCTCCGCATCATATCTGTCAAGTTCGTCCCTGACAAAAGCTTTCGCTTCCTCTCCGTCCAAACCTTCTTCTCTCGCTTCGTCCCTGAGGATCTGTCTAAGTTTCGCCCTTTCTGCCATAATAAATAAGTGACTGAGACTTAAACAAGAAAGAAATAAGGAAAAGGATACACTGGTTCCTTACCACTTACGAGAAAATACCAAATTAAAAAAAAAATGATATTCTATAACCTTGGATACCTCCTCCAAAATAATAAAGTATCTAACTATCGCTGCTATTAATCGGCAATAAAGCACCTAATGCAGACGACTATGCCAAATAAATGGTAGTTAGGATTACTCACTGAAAAATAAGTTGCTACAGTGGAAACAAAATAATTATTGCAAAAAAATTTAAGGAAGACAAAAAAAAATCCCCTTAATTTTAAATCCACTATCAAGTTCACCCCTGAAGATAGTTAGGGTAAGGGAGGCAATTTACAGGACGTAATTGTCTGAACGCACTCCTTAGCTTTGCTCAAACACCTACTTCTTCAGAACCCTGTGAATGATATTCACTCACAAAACTTTACCAGCGTTTAGTATTACAAAATCAGTAAATAACATATATTCCGACAAAATCAACCTGTAAACCAAATGTATAATGCTCAATAATGCTGTGAAAAAACAATTATTAGCCGTGTGGTCAGCACGCCCATAAACAGATTGATACGTCTAGGGGATAAATTATTTTTTAAAAGTACAAAACTCACAAGACATCACACTCTTACTCTATATCCGAATAAAGAAAATTGATCCTGCAAACTAGATGATATTCGTATTTGCTCAGGACTAGAGTTCAATTCCCGGAAAAACGAGCCACCATTCTCTCGTAGATTTTTGATAGGAGAATTAAGACTTGGGTTGGTCCCTTCTGAATGGATTAGAATAAGTGATAGTCATAGTGAGAAGTAGTAATAGCAATAGATTCCTACGAGTGAGATAGTAGAATGGGATCAAGAGGCTGTCTCTGAGATCGAGAAATCTTCTCTCTCTCTCTCACTTATCTTCTACGATAGATTTAGATTGAGTGAGACAGTCTACACACACACACACATACACACACAAACACACACATATATATATATATATATATATATATATATATATATAATATATATATATATTCACTCACATACATACACACATAAGACGACAGTTAGACGTACAGACGTGGGAAAAACTATGAAAATGATTATATGAAAAGTTTGGGAAAACGAACTGACCGACACGCTGGAATAGATGTTATGAGTAGTTTATTTATCAAGACTAAACTTCTCTCACAACATATCAAATCACATCAAGCATATACAAAAAAAATCATAAACACAAAATCAAGAAATGCTACAAGAATGATAGACCCGTTGGTATGATCCTTCCCTCGAAGTATAGCTCACAGTCCCGTTACAAGAAAGTGATAGCCCAAAGAGTCACAGATACATATGATTTAGTCTAAAATTCCTCCCCTTTAAGGCATGAACAGACTGGATACTCTGATCTAGTCTAAGGGAATCAATATATATTTAGTTAGCAATACCTTGCATAAAAAAATGTTATGACAGCAAAAAAATGAATGGGTGTCAAAATGGCTTGTTCTAGTCTTGACTGCGAAGTTACTGAGTGAAAATGAAATCTAACTCCCTCCAGTATATATGAAACACCAGACAAAGATGTACACTATTCTCATAAACTACGCAATAGCCTCCCCTTCTCTTAACACCTCCTGTCTTCGCACCTCACGCCAAAATGACCATTCTGAGCGAATGCATGATGGCGCCTTCTCCACCCTGACACTGAGAATCTACCGAGGAAACTACGTGTCAGATGCAAAATACCAGACAAATGTCTGATACTGCGCCCGGGGACTACTCGTTTAATCCGCAATGAAATGCGTTTCTAAATGAGAAACGAAACTGGCGAAGTGAGAATGGGAAAAAAATATTTTTCGCAAACGAACGAATGCGAAAAATACAGGAAAAAAAATAAACAGTGATAATAAATAGAGGATACGGGTGGTAGAAAAAGAAGAGGATATAGGCAATTTAATGATCATAAAACCTCTGTGACAATGATAACTAAAAATAGACTTCAAGTAGTGAATTTACAAAATGTTCGCGCGGCACACTATGATAGGCGCGGCGGCACACCGCTTGAGAGATACTGCTCTGTATATTTGATGCTTGGTGTAGTTCTGATAATTTGTCTGATTTATTTTGTTTTCTTAAGGTGTTTACTACTTTTCTTTGTAGCACGCCTCTTTCAACCATCTACCATATACATGGAGTTGTTGGTTATATCAGGACGCGTTTCATTTATGGTAATATTTTTTTGTTTCTATTTATTTTATGCTCTATGCTGTATTATTTCTCTAGTAGGTATTGTTGCCAGCGGATTGATCTACCGCTTGCTTGTCACATTGATCACAGAAACAACAATTAAGAGTGTTGTACCAATATACGCCGCTAGGTGTGACGGAACAACGGATGATTTCTTGTTGCCCTAATGACGCCGCAAGGTGTTATGGCCGAAGACTGCTTAGTCGGTCGGCGGTCAAAGGAATAATAAATAATAATAATAAGGTATTGTTGCATTTTAGTTATAGTTCATATTGTTCAAAACAAAGTTAATATCTATAATAGTATGCACTTAATGTTGATTGGAGGTTTATTTATAGTCATCCCATTCTTATGATAATTGTCTGTCTCTCTATTTACTTGATGCAGGGTGTAGTTCGTACAATTTTTCTGATGTTATCATTTCTTACGCGGATATTAGCCCGATATCAAAGCGCTTTCCTCTCGAGCCACAGTTACCGGGTCCCTAGATAAAACTCTGGTACCGTCACGCTCCGTATACCCAGCTGTAAATGAGTACCTGACCCTGCTCTTAAGGAAGGCAAGGACATCGAGGAAGTGAAATGGTCATCCCATGTCATAAAAAAGCTACCTAGTATGGTGAAGTTTCTAACATTTCACTCCCTAACGGCTGTTTATGCTGTGCAAGGTTGCCACTAAAGTTCTAGAGATAAACCCAGATTTTCTTCTTTAAAAAACCCAGAAATACCCAGATTATTTTATGCCTCAAATACACGGGATAGACGATGCTTACACAATCTTTTAGTGCAACTTTAGCACACATAAGCTGTGTGCTACCAATTTTAATTTATTTCTTCATTTTTATTTTATTTTTTATTACCAAAAATTCACAATTATATAAAAATGATTTTATTAACCCCCCAATATATGAACTCTTGAAAATGAGATATTTTAACAGTAACATACTTACAGTAGTTACATTAACAAAATGTTCATCAAATCAAATATAAATTGTAACTTGTTACTGTTGAAAATTGTCACTTGTCAGCGACTCGGCATCCATGTCGACAACTTCTCCTTCGTCAAGATCATATGCATGAATTGACGTGGAATCTTGATTGTGGAGATCCAAAATCTTTGCATATCTCTGCCGACAACGTCCTTCACGCACATCTTCAACCACGCTTTTACTAGGATTAAACTTATGACAAACTCCATCTTTGACAACTGCTTGCTTGGCTAGTATTCGATTGGAAACTGTTTCACACAAAAGCTTGTTCGCTTCAGTGACATTTTTTGAGCAATTGTGCTGTATGGAAACATCTGCTTGCAACATTCAATCAAATGATCAGCTTGCGAAAACGGTGTATTATGTTCTGCCATTAAAGCCGACAACAGTATCTCCGCTTTAGCCATTTTGTCTTGGAGACAGGGCTCTTTTGGTTTGATGAAAAACTTGTTAATGTTCAGAGTTTTGCATTTGGCTTCGAAGTTTTTCGTGTGCTTCTGTGTGCCTTTATGTGTCAATAAAGCTGTTTTGTTAGCATTAGTTAATGTACAGGAACAGACCGTACAAATCGCAGCATAGCGATTGTCAGAGTCCGGCTTTATCCAATTCTTCAGTTCGCTGTCTGTTAGCCATTCCTCACAAAAAGCCTGATGATACCATGGCTTCCCTTTTTTACGCGGTGGCGTGTGGGTCGTCATGCTGCTACAACTACCTAGCTTACCTTCATCATCGCTCATTTTATAATTTTATAATTACTTACTTACTTACTTAGTCGTTCCCCTTCTACTGTGAGGTGTAGAGGTTTGGAAGAGAGAGCGCCAGACCATTCTATCAGCTGTCTTCTTTCTGGCCTGGTTCCATTCTAGTCCTCGGTCCTTCAAAGATTGTCTAATGTTGTCCTCCCAGCGGACTCTGGGTCGTCCTGGAGGTCTGGATCCCTGGCTCTTTGTTTCCCATGCTTGTCGTGGTAGCCGATCTTCTCCCATTCTGCAGACATGGCCAAACCATCTTAGTTGGGACTGTTCTATTTGGGTCTGCAGCGGATGGGATTTTAGGCCTTGACGGATCGTCTGGTAGCGGACCATGTCTCTTCTTGTTACTTCAACCACTTTCCTCAGATACCTCATTTCTGAGGTTTGGATCTGGCTTTTGTGGGTTGTAGTCATTGCCCACGACTCGCATCCATATGTCAAGACTGGGACATAGGTGGAGCGGTATACAGCCATCTTCGTTTTCTTACCAACCTCTTTCTTGCTGAGGAATCCACGATTTATGGCCTGAAAAAGTCTCCCAGCAGCTCTTATAATTAAAATAAAAAAATATGTTGTTTATCTGCTTAAGTCTAAAGTTTAAAAAGAATACTTTAAAACACATCGCAAAAATGACTGGGTATTGTAGATGACAGCCATTAACAGAATAACTGGAAATAGATAGCTGATGTAAACGAGTCAAAAAACAACGTCGTTGATGTGGTTAAAAACAAGAATTAAATTTAAGTAGAATAAAAAATATATAGCACATAATGTTTTACACTTAATTATAATATACATATAATGTATAATGCTCAGTTCACAGAATATACATACATTGTAAATGTCAATTGTCAAAAATACCCAGATTAATGCAGATTTGGGAAAAAAAAATACCTGGATACCCAGACGGAAGCCCAAAAACCCAGATCTAGTAAAAAATACCCAGCTGTGGCAACACTGATGCTGTGGGACCTTTTATCGGTTGAGGTGATCCGCAGAATAAGTGGTGGTTTCAATAGATCCGAGCTTCCGTAGACGTCAAGAATCACTACACTACAATGTCGCCCGTGTTCAGAAAATCGAATGACACGCTTCTGTGTCAACTGTTTACCCAAACAGTCTACTTGCTTAGCCGGCCAGTTTGTTTGGTGTTACACATCAGCAGTGGAATCATAATGAACACACAACGTTCGCCGCGTGCAAATAGTTTATTTATCTGTTTTTTTTTTTTTAAATGTTACCATAGGCATATTGTTAAAAGCATGTTCGATTGGTCTGTCATCGTGTCACTGTATAAACACTGAAAGTTACCGCCCTTTATTATTATATTATTCTACCTGCCTTTCCTCTCTTTATAGTAAAAGTTAGTCAGTCCCGTGGCAAAAGTTAAATATTAGAAATCCACCCGCCTCAAAAATATTTATAGAATGTGTGATTCCTATATACAGACACTGGGAATTCTCGCCGGTGCTACGGGGTTCGTGCACTATGCTGAAATCCTCCTTGTGTGATCTAAGGAAGGAGATCGGAGCACAGATGGAGTTGCCCATGTGCAATTAAGATAGTCCTCAACACCAAAACCATGTTCTGACCTTTTCATTGTCAGGTAGGGCCGTCTTAACAGCATTGTAGGCCCTGGGCATAGCAGTGCACTGGCCCCCTGCCAGCCCTATCCACCCACGGGAATAAAAATGATATCTTATGAACAATATGGCAGCATCCCAGCATGGGGCCCCTAGAATCGTATGCCCCTGGGCACTGCCCAATGTGCCCATGCCTTAAGACGTCACTGTTGTCAGGCCAAGAATTGACTGCTTCCCCTTAAAAAAAAAAAACATAGATAAGTTACTTGTTCTCCCCTGGGCTAAGCGAGCAGTGGTTGTAACTGTACTGCCCACGAATGTTGACTGTAGAACTTAACAAGATACACATCGCAAACCCATGTTTATCTTGCAGTAGTGTAAAAATATTATATTTCAGGCATTGTAAATTTGAATTTGAGGTGTGGATAAAGAACGAGGAATATTTCAGTATGTTTTACAAATACGAAAATAAGCGGTTCAAATAAATGAAGGTCTGATGTATCATCATCATCATATTCATCATTATCATCATCATATTCATCATCATCATATTCATCATCATCATCATATTCATCATCATCATCATCATCATCATATTCATCATCATCATCATATTCATCATCATCATATTCATCATTATCATCATCATATTCATCATCATCATATTCATCATCATCATCATATTCATCATCATCATCATCATCATATTCATCATCATCATCATATTCATCATCATCATCATCATCATCATATTCATCATCATCATTTTCCTGTGACTTGTTCACTGAGCGTGGAGTTACTTACCACTGCAGCCTTGCAGGAAGCTCGTACCAAGCAGTCACGTGCTCTTGCAGTTGTGGGTTTCTGTGACACTGTGTTTTACATGATGAGGTTGTCAGCCTCCATACCCAATCCCTTATTAGTTGCCTTGTACGACATGCATACCGGTGACGTAGTCATATTCTTTCTTTGACTCTTCAGAGGGCCCCCTCCCCCCCCTCCCCCCCCCCACACCGGGAACTACACGGGAAAGAACTGATGTATTCTAGCATGATATTTGTCCTTGTCCAAGCGATGTAGCATCTGGTTAAGGTGACGACCACGCATCATATAGCCATAATCTAAATTTAGATTAGTATGCATCTGTTGAGCGTCCAATTTGCCAACCGGTTATAGCGCTGTTCTCTCGCGGAACAGCTACCGGGGTTCCGAATCGATATCTGGCAGCGTCACGCTCCCGTCTACCCAGCTGTAAATGGGTACCAGATTCTGCTCTTGAATTAGGGAAGGCAACAGGTCATCCCACTTCATAAAGATGAGACCCAGTATAGTGAGGTCTCGAACACTTCATTCCCCTGAGGCAGGATCTGCTATCAGACTAGCTTTACCCTTATTTTTTTTTAAACTTGTGTACCCTGTTTCCCCGAAAATAAGACCTACCCCGAAAATAAGCCCTAGCACGATTTTTCAGGATGCTTTTAATATCAGCCCTACCCCGAAAATAAGCCCTAGTGCATTTCCCCGAAAATAAGCCCTAGTGCATTTCGTCAGCTAGAATGAGAGACTTGTTGCCGAATGGCCGGCCAGTCGGAGTACAGACGCCACTAGTGCGCACTTGATAATGAACGGATGTGGTTCATAATTCAATACGTCACTCGTGTGAAATAAAGAAGCAGAATTTTGGCTTCCAGCAATTTCTCGTCGCTTTTGTGTGTGCCATCGTTCTTAAGTCTCATAATTTTTGTTGCCACACCTGTCTCGTAAGTCTTCAGTTAACACTTGATTTAATGGTAGACTTAAGGGAATAATATTTTGACACCCAGACAAGATGAGTGCAAAAAGAAAGAGCTATTCCGTCGATTACAAGAAAGGAATCGTTGAAGATTCCCGGGGCAAGAATCTTACGGCTTTCTGCAAAGAGAAGAAGCTTGATCTCCGAATGGTCCGAAAATGGCGAGCAGAGTACGATAACCTCAGTCAACAGGTGGAAGAAGGAAATGCTAAGAAGCGCAAGTGTGGATCAGGTCGGCAACCATTATTATCTGAACTGGAAGACATCATCTGTGAATGGATTGCTGACAGGAGAGCAAAGACTTTGGTTGTGCGCAGGGCTGATATTCAAGCATTTACCCTTGCAATGGCACCACATTTAGAAATATCCCCAGAAGAATTCAAAGCATCACAACACTGGCTGGATGGCTTCCTTCAACGATATAAACTGTCTCTAAGAAAATCGACAACACTGTTCAAGCTGGAAGATACTGAAGTTATTAAACGTGCACTTGCATTCAAGTACTTTATTGATGACATCGACTTTTCTAAATACCAACTCTCCAACATGATTGCCATGGATGAAACTGCAGTGTTTATGGGCCTAGGATCTCAAACGACAATTGATCAGACGGGTGCCTCGTCAATCTACATTTCGTCCACTGGTTACGAAAGTGCACGTGTTACCTGTATTTTGGCAGTTTATCTGGATGGAAGGAAAGCCCCACCTCTAATCATCACTAAGGGCAAGAAAGATAACATTGAATGTGTTTCAGGCATTTATGTTCTTGAAACCGAAAAAGCCTGGTGCACACAAGCAGTTATAAGGAAGTGGGTCGATTTAATGCTGCCTCTTGTTTTGCGAGGTGGTCAACGAGGTCTGCTAGTCTGGGATTCAGCCAGCACTCACCGCGCTAAAGACATGAAGAACTTCCTTGCAGAGAGAAGAATAGATCAAATAATGATTCCCGCAGGAATGACTTCTTATCTTCAGACTCTTGATATTGCAATAAACAAGCCATTCAAGGATCATTTGCACATAGAAATCAACGACTACATTGAAAATTAAATGGAGAGAAATCAGCGTGGAAACTTTGTGAAGTCTAGTTTGCAGGAGATCGTGACTTGAGTAAAGAATTCATGGGATAAAATCACTGACAGCTGTGTTTACCAATGCACTACGAGCAGGCTACATGGACAAGAAATGCTCATTTAAGGAAAGCTTTATTGCTGGACATGAGAGAATGGGGCCAATGGTTCTACAGGAAATGGAGTCGCAAGAAATTCAGGCCGGAATTCGGGATTTGGAGAGTTATGACGATGTTCCAGAAGAAGATGACATGACTGTATTTGAATAAATGTAGAATTTTGTACATGAATAAATGTAGATTTTTGTATCTTTTAATATAAGCCCTACCCCGAAAATAAGCCCTAGTGCATTTTTTTAAGCAAAAATTAATATAAGACCCGGTCTTATTTTCGGGGAAACACGGTAGTACGTGTGCCCTTGTTTATTTTCCGGGGGTTCTCCGATGAGACAAAGAAATAATGCGACCACTGTGCAGTAGATCAGGGATTCTCAACCTTTTTGCTCATGGCCTCCTACTGAGCGTCATTTACTTCTGTGGCCCGTCTCACAGTCAATGTTAGCTGGACGAAAGGTAATTTAACATCTTACTGTGGCCCCTAGAAATATAGCATGGCCCCTTAGACATATAGCATAGCCCCCTAAAAATATGGCATGGTCCCCTAGGAATATAGCATGTCCCCTTAGAAATATGGCACGGCCCCTAGAAATATAGCATGGCCCCTAGAAATATAGTATGGCCCTAGGAATATAGCATGGCCCTAGAAATATAGCATGGTCCCCTAGAAATATAGCACGGTCCCCTAGAAATATGGCACGGCCCCTAGAAATATAGTATGGCCCCCTAGGAATATAGCATGGCCCCTAGAAATATAGTATGGCCACCTAGGAATATGGCATGACCCCTAGAAATATAGTATGGCCCCCTAGAAATATGGCACGGCCCCTAGAAATATAGTATGGCCCCTAGGAATATAGCATGGCCCTAGAAATATAGTATGGCTCCCTAGAAATATAATATGGCCCTAGGAATATAGCATGGTCCCCTAGAAATATAGTATGGCCCCTAGGAATATAGCATGGCCCTAGAAATATAGTATGGCCCTAGGAATATAGCATGGCCCCTAGAAATATAGAACGGCCCCCTAGAAATATGGCACGGCCCCTAAAAATATAGTATGGCCCCTTAGAAATATAGTATAGCCCCCTAGGAATATAGCATGGCCCCTAGAAATATAGAACGGCCCCTAGAAATATGGCACGGCCCCTAAAAATATAGTATGGCCCCCTAGAAATATAGCATGGCCCCTAGAAATATAGTATGGCCCCCTAGGAATATAGCATGGCCCTAGAAATATAGAACGGCCCCCTAGAAATATGGCACGGCCCCTACAAATATAGTATGGCCCTAGGAATATAGCATGGCCCCTAGAAATATAGCACGGCCCCTAGGAATATAGCACGGCCCCCTAGAAATATGGCACGGCCCCTACAAATATAGTATGGCCCTAGGAATATAGCATGGCCCCCTAGAAATATAGCACGGCCCCTAGGAATATAGCACGGCCCCCTAGAAATATAGTATGGTCCCCTAGAAATTTGGCATGACCCACGTTGAAAACCATTGCCGTAGATGATGACACTGTGGTGCTTCGATACAGCGGGGGATAGAAAATAGATAACTGTTTTCTTTTATAGTCTTTTTTCGTTTCGCAGTCGTAACCTCTTTTACCGTCGGGTGTAGTGGTGGCCCAGAGAGTACCGTTTTTATCAGGGTGAACATGCAATCATAGATCAAGACAAACAGGTGATTGACCTGTTGTGTGATAAGTAACCGTCTTACTAGAATTATTCATAACGCACTTTGCGTGGACACTAGCCTTGCCGATCACTCACTCATCTTTCTTTTTACTCCTTATGGAGAATTTGGCCTCCACTGCAGTTATCCCCCCCCCCCCCTTTTTTTTGCACAAAACATTCTCTTGCACTTGTAGTTGTGGTTAATGTCGCAATGTGTTTTACACGATGAGATTGCCAGCCTCGTTCATAACCACATATAAGTTGCATTGTACGGTATGCCTGAGGGAATAGTAGCCTATTCGTTCATCATCTTATCAGAGACCGTGGGGAACTGCACGTGCCATAAGAACTTATTCAAGAGATATTTTACCTCTGCGGAGTCTCGAAAGCGACCTCAGAATATTTCAACCTAGCCCGAAAGGACTGTATGTTTTCATATCTCCCTGCCTGTCTGTTTAAGGAAATTGTATGCAAGACAAGTGAGAGAGGAAGGGCAGAATGTTAATGGGCCTGCGCGCCCAATTCTTAACCCTCTGGAAATAAAGTTCGTTTATTAGTTCGTTCTGTCTGCCTGTCTATTAGTCTGTCTATCTGTCGCTATATCTCACCCCTACATGTTTGTCTATGTGTCTTGCCTACCTGCTGTCTGTTCGTCTTTTTGTTGCATGAGAGTCATGTAAATTTCTACCACAGCCCACTACGGACTCGAACCGTCCACGCCTATCTGACAACCGCTCCAAAGTCACTTTATGCTGCCTAGTCTATAAGCTAGCAGTTAAATTCGTCCTATTTCCGCACTGCTTCTATTACGTAAGGTCCTTCTTCAAGAAGAACCTAAATAAATGACCTATATTCAGTCATCTATAAAGTCGATCGTGGCCGTATGAGATAAATCATGGCGCCAGTTTTATAGCAAACAAACAGTTATGAAATAGCGCCGTAGCTTATCGCATAGACTACACAAATCCTGTCAGGGAATAATGACGCGCGTTTTCCGAGCATGAATAATTTCAGCTCGAAGTCGAGATTCCTTGGTATGTATTCATTTACGCTTTTCCCCTGCAAATCGTGGAGCTCCTGTTTAGTGCTAATATTAAGGATTTAGTTTCGTAAAGTCTCATCGATATTCTGCTATTCCCGTCAGTGGCATAGGTACGGGTCCCCGCTAAACCCCACGATACTTGGAAACACCCAGTAACTGGAAATTAAAAACAAAAATGGAACAAATCTGATTTTTAAGGAACAGTATAAGGAACTCTTATAAGCAGCAGAAGAGAAAAGAACGCGCAAACAGGAATATCAGGGAAAACTCAAACATCTGAGGGTTATCATCTCAAGGGTACATCATTCCTATAGTCAGTTATGACTGAAGGAGGCTAATATAAATATATATACGAGATAGAGAGAGAGAGTTAGATATATACTGTTGTAATCTACAGTTAGATATAATCCCGACAATTTCCTATTGAAATTCTTGCTGAATCTGTGTTGACGAGCCCCCAAGTTCAAGCCAAACTTCATGTCCCATGCCATCTGCTCATCGCTTTTACATGTCTTCTGTGTCCACTTGAAGTTTGTCTCCAGTTTCATTCTCTGTACATGGATTTTTACTTAACATTAGGTTGTTGAATGCTTATGTTCCTTGGGGAGTTGAAAGGTGAAAGAAGAAACAGACATGAAAACCTGGCTTTGCTCTGGACCTAGGGAAGGCGAAGGTAGCGAAGACGGGAACTAGTCACCCCCTCTCATAAAGCTGAGTGTTAATACCTCCATGTAATCTGGTTGGATTTAGCGAATGCTTATGGATCCGTTCCACACCAGATGTTGTGGCAGGCCCTAGAAATGTATCATGTTCCACAAGAGATTGCAGCAATGCTGAAGCTGTATTTCGCAGGGTTTGCTGTCAGATTTTCAACCAGAGAGTACACAACGAAGTGGATTGGCCTTGAAGTTGGAATTGCGATGGGATGTACCATCTCTCCGATACTATTCGTGATGGCTATGCAGGTAATCCTCAATGCGGCTGAAGGAATGGCTATAGGTCCAAGGCTCGGTGGAATGTGTCTCATGCCACCGCTCAAAGCATTCATGGATGACACAACAATTCTGACATCAGATGAACATCAGGCCCGGAGGATGTTAGCACGCCTGGATGAACTAGTCAGCTGGTGCAGAATGAGCTTCAAACCCAAGAAGTCGAGAAGCCTATCAGTCAGGAAAGGGAAGATAGCAGAGGTCATATTCACGGTTTCCAACCAAAGAATCCCTACTGTCATTGAGGAACCTGTTAAAAGTCTTGGCAGGGTGTACGATGCCTCATTAAAAGACTCAAAGGCAGTGCAACAGACAATAGAAATGGCAGACAGGGGCTACAGATCATAGACCAAAGCAGACTCCTGGGGAAGTTCAAACTGTGGTGCCTCCAGTTCATGTTGATACCAAAGTTGCTGTGGCCACTGCTTATATATGAAATAAGCACAAGTACAGTGGAAGCCATAGAGCAGAAGGTCAACAAGTTCATGAGAAAATGGCTAGGAGTACCACCAGGTCTGTCAGATGTAGCACTGTACTGCAAAAAGTCAAAACTTCTGCTTCCTTTCAAGTCAGTTGTTGAAGAGTACAAAGTTGGAAAGGCAAGGCTTGCAATGATGCTACGCGAGTCAGCTGATGACGTGGTTAAGTCCATTCAGCCCACACTGAAAACGGGAAGGAAGTGGAAAGTGGAAGAAGCTGTTGATGCTGCCCAAGAGTCACTCAAACTGAGGGAGGTAATCGGATACACACAAACGAATAGACGGGGATTTGGTCATGGAGACATCCGCTGGTGGTCCAAGGCATCAAGCAGGGAGCGCAGAGACATGGTAGTTCAGGAGATACGAGAAGCTGAGAATGATAAGAGGTTGCAAAAAGCAGTGCAGCAGGTCCAACAAGGCCAATGGACTACATGGGAAGGAGCCCTGCAGAGGTCCTTGACATGGAATGATATATGGCATATGGCACCTCTTAGGCTCAGCTTCGTTGTCAGATCACTGTATGACCTGCTGCCATCGGCCACCAACCTTGTGAAATGGGGAAAGTCGGATGATGAGCAGTGCCCCCTGTGCCAGGGGAGGCAGACACTTGAACACGTGCTCTCAGCGTGTAAGGTGTCATTAGGGCAAGGGCGATACACTTGGCGCCATAACAAAGTGCTAAATGAGCTTGCTGCGACAATAGATCTGGCAAGAATGAAGGCGAATAGCAAAGTCCGGCCAGACACCGCAAACACATACTTTCTGAGGGCAGGAAAGTCAGCACACCCCAAACCGAATAAACCTGGTAGCAGTTTACCATCTCTTCTTGATTGTGCAAATGATTGGGAGATGGCGGTAGACCTACCTGGACGAGGGCCATATCCAGAGAGTATCCGAAAATCGCGGAGACGGCCGGATATAGTGCTTCATTCTGCAGCAACGCTTCAGGTCATACTGATTGAACTGACCGTGCCATTTGAATCCAGATTAGATGAGCAACATTCGTTCAAAGCGGCCAAGTATAGTGATCTGGCCGCGGATCTGAGACACGATGGGTTCACTGCAAGGGTCATGGCTGTTGAAGTGGGTGCAAGAGGGCTTGTGGCTGCATCAGTGTATGATCTATTGAAACTGTTGGGGCTGAGGGGACAGTCGAGAACAAGGGCCCTGAAGAGGCTTAGTGAAACTGCCGAAAAGGCATCAGGCTGGCTGTGGAACAACCGCAATGGGGAATGGAGATCGTAACAATAAACGCTGCGGTACAGAAAACACCAGGAATTTTTCTAAGCCCACAATACGCTGAGGTTTGTGGTGGACTAGTGAACGGGCTGCGACTCAGGGGCGACAAGCGGTGTATACTATAAGGGGTGTCAGTATCAAAAGTCCAGTGGGGAACGCGCAGTGGCGACTCGTTGACTTCGCGCTGGTGTCTCAGTGTGTGCGACGGAACGAACGGAATAATTTGTCTTCTCTTTGTTACTTTCACAATTGCCTCCACGGCTGGCGGAGTTGTGGAATTTAAAGTTGCTACCATAAGTGAAATGGGTTCATTTTTGATGCAAGACAACAGGAAGCTGAGACGCTTGGGAGTCATGACCCAAGTGGGCCCGCCCCCCTTAGAGTGTAAAGGAGTATATAGGGCCGAAACACTTGTCGGACGGGGGGACTTCTTCTGATGATCAGATTGCTTCCTGTTGTATCGCTCTGTAAAGAGTTTCCTATCATCAAAGTCTGTAACACTTCATTCCCCTACAGCAGTATCTGTTATTGGACAACCTTTATCTTTCTTATGCATATTTAGGTCTGCATTTATTCCACTTAGTTGGGAGGTTCCATAACAAAGACTGCCGTGTAAAGCTATCGACGGATTTACTTAATACATATCTAAGGCCAGTGTGTACCTCGCGTCTTCGTCCACAAGTACTGATCTGACTCTCTCTGTCAGCTCCACAATGATAATCTCGTTGCATCTTAGTGATGATCTTTCCATTCTGAGCAAGAGTGATTGGAGCGCATGCCTCTCGGTGTAAAGTTACCAGGTTCCTGGGTTCGAAACCTGGTATGCCACGCTCTATTCTCATCATCATTTATCTTTACGTTCTTTATGGAACATGGAACCACCACTGTAGAGAAGTCCCCTTGCAGAGAGCCTGCACCAAACATTCACATACTCTTGCAATGGTGGTTTCTGTGGTAATTAGTTTTATATGCTGAGGTTGACAGCGTCATGCACCTCTTCTTAATCGCCTTGTACGAAGTGCCTGAGGGAGACATAGTCATATTTTTTTCTTTGCCTCTTCAGAGACGAGTACCTGACTCACTCTTGAAGGAAAAGGCAGCGAGGAACAGAACTGGTCACCCACATCATATAGCTGTACATTGCATAAAAAAGTCTGTATTACTTCACTCCTCTACGGCGAATCTGCTACAGGACTACTTCTATCGTTACTTTAAGAGACCGGAAGAGTGCACATTACTTCTATACATATAAATATACATATAAAACTTAATTAAAAAGGTAGACATAATAAATATATACACCGTAATGTTATCATCATCCACTCCCTGCTCCCTATGGAGCCTGGGACTACATCTGCTACTGATTCCTTGTGAGAAAACCTGTACGAAGCAGTCACCAGCTCTTGCAATGGTAGTTTATGTGGCAATTCTCTTATATCACGAGGCTGCCAGCCTCATCTGCAGTTGTACATCAATGAATAATCCATGCATAGCAAAGTGCAATAAAAATAATAAAATGTACATGTTACAACCTAGCACAAAATATTGGTTGAATTGTAATGATATATCCAGACTTTGCTGCACAAGATAGCCGTAGTAAGAACTGCAGCTGTTTAAGATGCAGACGTCCTTCTGCGAAATAGCTTCCTAACTGTTGACACGTGAGGAAGCTTCCTCGGACTTGGGACGTTAGGTATTAAACTGAAGTTTACTATTTTTTTTAATTTTAAAAGGTACATCTAGCTCATGGGCCTGTCCTCTAAAGGACCCCTTATCTTGTCTGTCTTTGAGCTCGTGATTGAGGTGAGGGAACACAGTGGGGAAATATTCGAACCACGTTAGGTTTTAAGTTTGGATTTCTGCCCACGCACAAAATCACCATGTGAGGTTCTGTTGAGGGAGACCCAATCATAATTTAGTTAGTTAAATTTCAAATCATAACCAAACACACAGCAATAAAGAATGCAGTCAGCTACCCATAGCTTGACTGCTGGCGTCAGGGTCAGCAAACCAGAGCTGACCAATACCCTACTCCACCTCCACGTGGTGGTCCTGGAAACAGGCTGCATCACTGCAGTCTGGCTGAGAGAGTAGGGATCGAAGAGGGAAGGCAAACCCGGTCCCAAAAAAATGCCGTGCTGAAGTCGGATGTGCCGGCCGAAAAGCGCAGATATCGCAGCTCCGATGTAAACAGACACAACGCAACCAACGTCCTTTTCAGGACGAACGAGGAAGAAGAAGAAGAAATCATAACCAACCCCCAAGATAAAGTGTCTGATTTTTAGTAGAGGTTACCCACCCTCCCCCCGCACCACACCACTCATCTGAACATTACTACCTGACCATATAAGGCAGCGGTTTTCAACCTGTGCGCCGCGGCGCCATGGGGCGCCATGAATGATAGTCAGGGGCGCCGTGGGTGGTCGTGGATTTTTTTCGTATTTAGCTGTAAAGAAAACACAAAGATGTGGGAAATTTCATTTTTGGTGTTTGTCAACCTGTGTGACTCGGAGAAATTTCACTTTTGATGTTGGCCAACCTTTGAAGTCCCGCTCCCCGACCCACCTATCAACTTTCCGCGCATTCTCCTCGCACGATCATAGTAGGTAACATGGGGATTTTCTGTTTTCAAACGTTTTTGATTGTGTTGTGAGTTTGATATAAACTATGGAGATATTTTTTTAATTTGGCAAGTGTTAGTAAAAAGCGAGAACTTGTTGAGGATGACAAGGAAAGTGGTAATGAGGAAAGGAAACGTAAGTATAGAAAATACGACGAAGGTTACTTAGATTTTGGTTTCACGTGCACTCTTGTGAACAATGAAGAGTGTCCACAGTGTGTTTTGTGTTTCAAAGTACTCTCTGTCGAATGTATGCTGCCTAGCAAATTGAAGCGCCATTTAGAAAGTGTTCATAAGAATGACGTGGGCAAACCAAGAGAATATTTCTCTAGAAAGCTGAGTCAAATGAAAGAACAAATATCAGCATTTTCTAAGCAGGCGACAATCTCGAGTAAAACTCTTCTAGCGTCCTACAAGGTAGCATACCGGGTAGCAAAATGTAAGAAACCCCATACGAGTGCAGAAGAACTCGTTTTACCGTGTGCTATTGATATGGTGTCCATTATGGTTGGAGAGTCCCTGGGAAAACAGCTTTTGCCCATTCGTTTGTCGGACAGTACAATCAGCCGTCGAATTTAAGATTTAGGAGAGGATCAATGTACAGGTTAAAGAAAAAATGAGGGGGAAGGACTTTGCTTTGCAGCTTGATGAGGCCACTGAAAGCAATAGAGATGTTCATTTAATCTGTTATGTACGGTTTGTTGATGAAAACAACGAAATAGTGGAAGATCTTTTTTTGTAAATACATAAATGCAGGTACGACAGGAAAAGATTTATTTGAAATTGTGGACAACTTCATGGCGGAAAATAAAATAGACTGGGCTCATTGTGTTGGTGTGTGTACCGATGGTGCTCGTTCAATGTCGGGCTGTTACAGTGGCCTACAAGCCCTCATCCGCGGCAAAGCTACTGATGCTGTTTGGACCCATTGTATTATCCATAGGGAAGCACCTGCTTCACAGCATTTGAGTGTTGATTTGAATGAAGTCCTGCAAACTGTCATAAATGTGGTGAACTTTATTAAAACTCGACCTCATAGAGCTAGATTTTTCAGTAAAATGTGTTTCGATATTGAGGCTGAGCATACGTCTCTCTTATTTTATAGCAGCACTCGATGGCTTTCCATAGGAAATGTATTTTTGCGCATTTTTTAACTTAGGCGGGAACTCTCTTCTTATCTTGAAGAAGAAAACCATGTCAGTGCTAAGTGCTTTCTGGACACTGACTTCCTGTTAAAAGTTGCATACCTCTGTGATCTTTTTGAAAAGTTGAACTCGTTGAATAAGTCTCTGCAAGGAAGTGAAACTCATTTGATTCAACTTATTGACAAAGTTTCGGCCTTCAAGAAGAAGAGAAAAATCAATGAAGGAGAAGAAATGGACTACTTCCCAGTTTTGCAGCAGTTCATTACAGACAATGAAATAGATTTTAGTGCAGATATTGTTTCTATAATTAAAGGACACTTATCTCAACTCAGTGTTCATTTTGAAAAATACCTTCATGAAAACTGTGACAGGTTTCAGTGGGTTCAAAATCCCTTCAGTAGTGATGCTCCTTCGGACTTCAGTACAGCAGAAGAGAAAGAACTGATAGAACTTTCATCAGACTCTTCACTACAAGCGAAGTTTCCATCCATGGCATTGCCAAAATTTTGGTATTCAGTAAAACAGGAGTTCCCAAGCTTGAGCAAGAGAGCACTGAAGATATTAATTCATTTTGCAACCTCCTATCTCTGCGAAACTGGGTTTTCAGCAGTGGCTGTCATAAAAACCAAGTTCAGATCAAGACTGGAGAAGGACATGAGGGTAGCTGTATCTCAATTGGTGCAAAAATTTGACAAGCTGTGTAAACAACAAGCAAGCTCAAGTTTCACACTGAGGTGACTGGTACTTTATTCAACATATTTTTTTGTTTAGTTTTACTGTACAAGTTTTTTGTTATGGAGATTGAATCATGAGTGCAGTATATCAGTGAATGATTTTCAGACAAAAATGTTGAAAGAAATTACTTTATCTGTGCTGTTTTCTTTTTTATAGTAAGGGTTATCAAAGTGCACTTTATGTATATTTTTTCTTGTACGTGTAATTTTTTCACAGATTGTCCAATTGCATTTTTTATAAAAATTACATTTAAAAATTACATTGTTTAAAAGCCTTTCCAAAGCTCTCCTGCTCAAAAAAAGTTTGGCTAAATGTCGAAACATCGCTAGAGTTTTTACCAGTTATCCCACAGGGGAGCCGCAGAAAGATTGTAGTTGGTCAGGGGAGCCATGGACTCAAAAAGGTTGAAAACCGCTGATATAAGGTATTGCCCCTCTACGTGTCATTTTACCAAAATCATTATATCACCGGCCTGTCCTTGATTGTTACTTCTGATAAATCTCTTCCAATGTTGTGATAATCCCATAGTTGTTTATTACAACCATCCATCTGCTGGAAGCGATTATATCATGCATCGTGTCCCAGTACTCAAGAGTACTTAAGGATGCGCGATGTTTTGCATGTCGCACCCTACGTTACCTCTTAAATGACAATCGGTTTTTACCATTATGGGACTCATCACCATATCAGCGGAAGTAGTAACGCAATTTAATACGTGGATAGACAGCTTAATTTGTTACTCGCGATTAATCAAACAAGTCAAGGTGGCTTTGTTTCCTTTCTTGCTAAGCGCCGACAGACACAAAGGACAATAAACAGGCCAGAGAGGTGGCAAGACGATAAAGTACCTGGGGTCAACCCGGCAAGGTAAAAATAATATCGCTAGATGAAGGCGAAGGGGAATATAATGAGCGGATGGAAGAAGAAAAAGAATAGTATAGTACAAGGAAGCAAGGATGGTCACAGGAAAATGTAACGACTGAATTTATGACTCGTCACAGTCCCTGACGAAGGCCGTGTGACCATAACGTTCGTTATTTTCTTGACTTTGGCTCCAGTATGATGCATTACTTCCCCCCCCCCTCCCCCCCTCTTCCACCCTAATTCCACCATACAATAACAGTTTTTCCCCCGTATTATCGGTTTCAGTATTTGTGCATAATACAAGGTGATTGAAAATTCACTACTTATTGTTAAGTATTTATGTCTTTACCCAAATTAAACATATTTTTATAAAAATAAACATCAAAATAATGAGAATTAACTGCCATTCTGTTACTTAAAATCGATTTCACATTAACATAGAAGCACAGCGTGAGATCAGGCCTGTCCAACACATGATTTATTTACATCATCATCCTGCTCTAGCTTCCAAAAAAGAAAAGGCCTTCAACAATCGGTCTTCCTTCACCGTGCTCAAGGTATATTCATGACTTCTTCCCTTCATATCTGTCTCCAGTTCTCTTCTCCGTGTATTCTTTGGTCTCTCTCTCTGTGGTGATATGATTGTTATTATTGGTTACAGTATTATATTAATGGTATCTGGTGTGAGGTCAGCTATGCAAGTCCCTGAGGTTTATTAAATACAAATAAGTTTACAGGGTACTTGTCTGCTTCCACCACGACCTCACCCGATTATATATCTTCCCCTACTGAAGTGTATTGGTGTGTGTAGGTTGTCTAGCAAGTGTCTAGGGTATATGCAATGTGATGAAGTATATGAACAGGACAACAACTACACCTATTACTAATAAACAATGATTAACCAAGTCACTGGGTAAAGTTTGGAATGTAACTTATTTTTTTTTATAATTTATTTTCCTGTATCTAGTTATTCTTCTGACACAGGAATAATCAACTCAACATGATAATGAAATTATTTACAACCAATTATTTTACAACTGTCATTGGGTCGGTGTTATCCCACAATTATTTATATGTCTCAAGCTGGTAAAATGTCAAGTATTTCTTGCTCCTAGAAAAGGGTACAAGTTTATTGAACGTTTTTGTTCCTCACTGTCTGATACCCTATCTTATGTGAAAACTGAGAGAGTGGAGTGTTTGTGATATCAATTTCCCAGACAAGTCTTATCTGAGGTCTCTGGAACCAGGCTGGTTGAAGTATGTATAAAACGCCAGCCTCCACTGCCAAGACACGATTCTGCTTCTATAGGTAAATCACTGTGTAGACACTCAGTATTTAGGCCTCACTGCAGAACTTAAGGACAGGTGTTAGGTCACCTGGGCTCACTTTCACTCGTAGATGAAACTCGCAATCAAAGAAAATTGTATACACCAAGTTGTAGAATAGGGCGATATATGGTAACAAATCCAGATCGCTGCCTGTGCAGAATTAGCAAACAAGTAAGTACTCCTTCCTTGTCTTAAAACAACTTCTTTAGTGTATAAATTTTAGTTAACAAGTGGCCCCGAATACCAACTACTAATTGGTTTTATACAACCGTTAGTCTATTACACTACAGCCAATCAGAGACTGTTTCGTGAATAGCGTTCCTTTTCAAATAAAACTGACCTCAAATATTCAAATTAAGGACTCCTTCCCCGTTTACCCCACCTACCTACGTTTACCCCACCTACCTACGGGCGAAACTGAGAAAGATTTTCAAGTCTATCTGTCTTCTGTCCAACTTCTTTATTTCTTAATAGTTTTAAATACTCATACATACTTATTAATCCTGCTGTTATCTATTACACAGTCAGTACATATTCATTCTTGTATGTCTTTCCAATTCCTAGTATCTTTTTATTTCCTACAATGCTTCAATTTTAAATTGGTAAACACGAACCGTGACACTCCTTCCGGACGTTAACCTTAATTTTCCTCTCCTATTCAAATTAAATTGTTAAACACGAACTAAGGTCACGCCGTCTCACCCCTATTTAGGCATGCAGACCGAACGACGCCCAAAGCTTGCAAAGCTTTAGTATTGAAGTCGAGATCGTGTATAAGCCTGACTACTGCATACGTTAGATTCCCCGACTGGCATAGTCGAAGTATTCTAAGCCTAACACACGGGCTGGTTCTATATATTAGCATTGGGAGTACAATTCTATGGAATTAAGCGTTGGTTCTCACAGATTTTACTACATACCTCCCTTCCTCCTAAAACATGCATTCACTGCAAGTTATTATCTGTGAGACAATTAGCGTAAATAAAGTACTATTCCCTAGGCTTTTCCTGCCCTTGTGTTTTCATGGATTTCTGCAGTGGGGTCATTCAAAGTAAGCACAACTCAAGAAAGCTGCCTCAGACCTCTGCAATCCAAGAATCTATTTCAGTTATGTTACTGAACAGCTGCAAGTGTTACTGCTTGTCTTAATGCTGCTTAGCAATCAGTATTCACCATTTCTCTTCTCTGGTCTGCTCAACGACATGTCCCGAGAATATTAGATGTTCCTCAAATTGTACGATATGAGGAGTTGATCTATATGGTGATATCTGAGTTGTGTAGGGGATCCAATAATTTCCTGATCAGCCTTGATAAACACTCGGACTATCCTCAATTCAAAAAGGCAACAATGGAGGCACTCTGCTCCTCCGAAATGTTCACAGCCAACAATTGGTCTGATCTCAGGCTTGATTGAATGTGGAAACACCCTTCTAATAATATTCTATAATGTGCCACTCAAATGGAGGCCATATTCACCAACTATATTCTCCGCCTACCGACAATTTGGTGAAATAAGATAATATGTGGGGAAATGAGTTTCTGCATCAGAAATCAATTCTCCCTTATCTTTGCTATAATATGTGTGGGTGATCTCCATCCAGGGTCCGACCAATGCTTCCCCTTAGACGGTGTAGGGTCGGGTGACTACCAATGTCACCAGTGCCCTTTTCATGCTAAATTAATAGCCATATTGTGAAGCGCTGTGAGCATTTTCCGAATTGCTCACTCGTCCACTCCCCACTTTCCTTCTAACATTTTGTTTCGGGTTCAAATCTGGCGGATTATCTTCAATATTGATTTCAGCCAGTTCCCTAACTGCGGCTTCAAACTGAGCCTGGGTTGACTGGTCTGAGTTTCTATTTTCTCTGGATGTCCTTCTCAGAGTTGCGAATTCAAATATTTTTGGTGAAAACTGTTGGTGGGAAGGTGGATACCTATCCTCTATGTCAACCTTATTATTTTCCTTGTTATTTTTAAGCCCATATGTTTCAGAATGCTTGGCTGGCATCTGATTATGATTTTCCCAACTTGGGGAATGTACCTTGCTACATTTTTCACAGGCCCCCACAAATTGTGCAATATCAGCAGCTACTTGGGGCCAGTAATATTTTTCCGATGTCCTTTGACGTGTGGTTCCATTCCTCTGGTGTCCACCGTCGGGTACAACATGAGCTTGTGCCATCACTTTTTCCCTGTAGGGAATTGGCAATACCAACTGTCCCTGTTCTTTGGATCCTGCTCTAGCTTTCCTGAAGAGCAGTCCCTCCTTCAAATAAAATTGTCCTTTCTTAGGGTGTGCATGGCTGGTTGGCAATTTTTCAAAGCAAGGTTTTAATGTTTTATCCTTTGCCTGGGCCTTTCTCATCTGCTTATGAGAATAATCTAGTGGTGGTTCCTCCTCCGTTCTACTAGGGGTCGACCTAACCTGAAGCGTGGCCATTACCACAGGTTTTACCGGGCTCCCTAGAAAAACATATTTACTTCCTAACACCAGCGAGTAATTAAGGTCGTCACACACGGCTGCTCTGATCACTCCTTCCACGTACCTTGTCTCTACATTGATCTCGGCTACTGGAAGTGTCATGGTGTCTATTCCCTTTACGGCCCCTTGTATCTCCACTGTCTCTGTGGTATACTGTTCAGGGTGCACTAGGGTTGCACTCACAACTGAGTCATATTCTAAACCTGAATCGTAAAGGCACCTAACCTTGGCACCATTACATGTCACTTCTTCACAGATGGGGGGATGTTGAAGATTAATATGATTCTCTGTCAGTTTCTTCTTCCCCTTGTCCACTGTTATCATGCAGGCCGCGTGATATGGAGGAACTTTCCTACCACAGTCAATAGTATTATGATTATTCATCCTACATACTTTACAATATTTCCCTTCTGGTTTGTAGGGTCTCCTTTCTCTGAAATGCGAGTTTCTATCTCGTTGGTCAAAACTTGGCTTATCATAATAGGCTTTACCCTTATTAAACTTATCTCTGTGTTCATAGGTAGGTTGGTTTTGGTTTTGTGGAGCTTTATTATGGTCTATAGGCTTCTTCTTTAAACTTGCTATCTCAGACTGGGCTGCCTGATATCTCTCAGCCACATTTAAGATCTCCCCCAGCCTCTCAGCACCCTGTTCCGTGAGAAATTTTCTCAGGTCTGGAGCCATGGACTCTCTTAACTGCTCAGTCATAATTATTTCCTTTAAATCTTGGGTTTTCCCCAGAGCAGTCCATTTCTCCAGGTATGTCTCCAGGCGTGCAGAGAACTGGTGGTAAGTCTCTCCAGTCAACAGTTTGGCATCCCTAAATTTCTTTCTGTAAAATTCACTGTTTTTCTCATATCTAACTAGAAGAGCTTGCTTAAGAATGTCGTAGTCCTCTTGATCGTCCTTGCTCAGTTTGGCGAAGACCTCATAAGAGGTTCCCCTAAGCCCCTGAGATACCTTCATACTCCATCTCTCTTTCTCTAGCCCATACATAGTAGCTAATCTTTCAAATCTAGATAAAAATGACTCAATATCATCATCTCTTTCTACAAATGGGTCCAACTGGAACCCCATGACTGAGGTTGAGGCAACCTGGCCTGCAGCAGAGTCGGAGGTGGATGAGCTACTTCCATTATCAGGAGCCTGGCCTTGTAACTCCAACTCCCTTAGTCGTAGTTCATGTTCCCTTTGGAGTCTTTTATCTTCTCTCTCAGCCTCAAGTCTCCTTTCTTCTTTCTTGGCCTCAGCCTCAAGTTTCCTCTCCTCTAACTGCAGCCTCTTGATCTCAGCCTCCCTATCAGCCTCTAATTTCTTAAGCTCCCTAGCATCCTCTAACATAATTCTCTTCTCCTCAGCTAATCTCTTATCTTCCCTTTCCATATACTTATCGCACTCTGATGTCACATACTGAATCAGAGCTTGCCCATCTAAATTCATTTCCTTTGCAGTCTGCACAGCAGCAGATCTGTATTTAGCCATATCCGCCATTTTATAGTTAACAATATGAAATACTATCCACTACCTTAACTAATTAATCAACTCTAAACACAAGACAAAGGGCAATGATATCTCAAACCACTCTCAGATTATTTTTACTATTATATTTTACAAATACTGGGACTAGTGACTCACTTAATGTAGGGTACTAAGAACCTTTAAATCCCGGAAGAGCGTCCCAATTAATGTGGTGATATGATTGTTATTATTGGTTACAGTATTATATTAATGGTATCTGGTGTGAGGTCAGCTATGCAAGTCCCTGAGGTTTATTAAATACAAATAAGTTTACAGGGTACTTGTCTGCTTCCACCACGACCTCACCCGATTATATATCTTCCCCTACTGAAGTGTATTGGTGTGTGTAGGTTGTCTAGCAAGTGTCTAGGGTATATGCAATGTGATGAAGTATATGAACAGGACAACAACTACACCTATTACTAATAAACAATGATTAACCAAGTCACTGGGTAAAGTTTGGAATGTAACTTATTTTTTTTATAATTTATTTTCCTGTATCTAGTTATTCTTCTGACACAGGAATAATCAACTCAACATGATAATGAAATTATTTACAACCAATTATTTTACAACTGTCATTGGGTCGGTGTTATCCCACAATTATTTATATGTCTCAAGCTGGTAAAATGTCAAGTATTTCTTGCTCCTAGAAAAGGGTACAAGTTTATTGAACGTTTTTGTTCCTCACTGTCTGATACCCTATCTTATGTGAAAACTGAGAGAGTGGAGTGTTTGTGATATCAATTTCCCAGACAAGTCTTATCTGAGGTCTCTGGAACCAGGCTGGTTGAAGTATGTATAAAACGCCAGCCTCCACTGCCAAGACACGATTCTGCTTCTATAGGTAAATCACTGTGTAGACACTCAGTATTTAGGCCTCACTGCAGAACTTAAGGACAGGTGTTAGGTCACCTGGGCTCACTTTCACTCGTAGATGAAACTCGCAATCAAAGAAAATTGTATACACCAAGTTGTAGAATAGGGCGATATATGGTAACAAATCCAGATCGCTGCCTGTGCAGAATTAGCAAACAAGTAAGTACTCCTTCCTTGTCTTAAAACAACTTCTTTAGTGTATAAATTTTAGTTAACAAGTGGCCCCGAATACCAACTACTAATTGGTTTTATACAACCGTTAGTCTATTACACTACAGCCAATCAGAGACTGTTTCGTGAATAGCGTTCCTTTTCAAATAAAACTGACCTCAAATATTCAAATTAAGGACTCCTTCCCCGTTTACCCCACCTACCTACGTTTACCCCACCTACCTACGGGCGAAACTGAGAAAGATTTTCAAGTCTATCTGTCTTCTGTCCAACTTCTTTATTTCTTAATAGTTTTAAATACTCATACATACTTATTAATCCTGCTGTTATCTATTACACAGTCAGTACATATTCATTCTTGTATGTCTTTCCAATTCCTAGTATCTTTTTATTTCCTACAATGCTTCAATTTTAAATTGGTAAACACGAACCGTGACACTCCTTCCGGACGTTAACCTTAATTTTCCTCTCCTATTCAAATTAAATTGTTAAACACGAACTAAGGTCACGCCGTCTCACCCCTATTTAGGCATGCAGACCGAACGACGCCCAAAGCTTGCAAAGCTTTAGTATTGAAGTCGAGATCGTGTATAAGCCTGACTACTGCATACGTTAGATTCCCCGACTGGCATAGTCGAAGTATTCTAAGCCTAACACACGGGCTGGTTCTATATATTAGCATTGGGAGTACAATTCTATGGAATTAAGCGTTGGTTCTCACAGATTTTACTACACTCTCTCTCTCTCTCTCTCTCTCTCTTACTCTGGGGATTCCAGAACAAGGACTGCCTGGTAATGCTATCAACAGGTTTCCTCAATGTGTGTCATATACATCTCGCGCATCTTCATCTCATGTTCCACTAGCGCTTGTCTGGTTATTGTAATAAGTTCCACATTAACAATCTTGTCATACCACTGATATGGGTGGATTTAGGCTGACTTCTCAATGATGATAAGGCCACACTGTCTGGCCACTATGGACGTTGCAAGTATAAGTCCAAGTACGTTGTAAATCTTTAGCTCTGTCAAATACCACCCCTATCGACACCAGGTATATTATAGTTGAAGTGTAGGGTGTCTTATCTGGTTTTTTTGTTGTTGTTGTGTGTATAGTAGTGAGATAGTTCACAGAGTTACAGCACATGAAATATGACATGCGAAGTCATAAAAAGGGTAAACTGCTCTGGACATTTCATCATTTATTTGACGCCACAAGTACAGATACGTTACATAAGTCATAGACATCAGTAGTTCAATGTATTCAGCATTCTAAAGTTTCTTCATGGATCTGCATACATAAGGTTCATCAAAATCCTGCAACTGTGTCAGCTGCATATCATCAATGTTCATTAAATAATAATCAATACTCCTCTCTGATGCTGGCAGATCAGATGTACAAAAATAAGTCTATTATTGTCCGCACGAGAATAGCATTTCAGGAGTACAGGTCAAGCTGACCTTTATAGCGTCCCTAAGTCTAACCCTCGACATAGGTGCAATCGCTGGCATAGCGAATCCTAGAACATAGAAATTGTTCTGTGGGCCTAGAGCGACCCGTGTATATATATATATATATATATATATATATATATATATATATATATATATATATATATATATATATATATATATATATATATATATATATATATATATATATATATATATATATATATATATATATATATATATATATATATATCAGGTATAAAGATACCGGTGGTGAAATTTCCTAGTAAAAGAACCTCTCCATTCGGTAACACACAAGCGAGCAGAGATCGACACAATGTCTAACATCTAGGTAGATCACAGAGTTCAATAAAGGAGGGTATTACCTTTCTTCAGAATCAACACCACAAAACATACGCCTCCAGGCGGTTTTTGAATCATAAAGGGAAAGCCTCGTTAGCTAACTAACTCACAGGAGGACTATAGAATTCCCTATCAAAAATCACAGAGACGCAAGAAGCGTCCTCTCTCTGCTCAGTACATCTCGTCGAATCCCTGGGCGGAAGACGACTCTAACTTTCTTAACGTTTAGACATACGCAGAACGCATACATCTGACTAATACTCACAACGAAACGATGAAGGAACCATTTGAACAAAGCTATGTTCAGAAATCACGCCTTATATGGATATGGGAATAAAACTCAACCCTAGTTTCAATCATTCCAAGAAATAGTTGACCGATATTACCGTATAAGGAGACATCGTTAGCTGGGAGAACAGGTCCTGGAGCAGGTTGACCACTTTAAATACCTTGGAGCTGTCATAGACCGGAAGGGAGGCATCAAAGAAGAGTTGGCTACCCGAAGAGCAGCAGCTGGGAGACTTTTTCAAGCCATAAATGGAGGATTCCTCAGCAAAAGAGAAGTCGGTAAGAAGACGAAGATGGCTGTATACCGCTCCCCCTATGTCCCAGTCTTGACATATGGATGCGAGTCATGGGCAATGACTACAACCCACAAAAGTCAGATCCAAACCTCAGAAATGAGGTATCTGAGGAAGGTGGTTGAAGTAACAAGAAGAGACATGGTCCGCAACCAGACGATACGTCAAGGCCTAAAAACCCAACCCCTGCAGACCCAAGTAAAACAGTTCCAACTGAGATGGTTTGGCCATGTCTGCAGAATGGGAGAAGATCGGCTACCACGACAAGCATGGGAAACTAAGAGCCAGGGATCCAGACCTCCAGAACGACCCAGAGTCCGCTGGGAGGACAACATTAGACAATCTTTGAAGGACCGAGGACTAGAATGGAACCAAGCCAGGAGGAAGACAGCCGATAGAATAGTATGGCGCTCTCTCTTATAAACCTCTACACCTCACGGTAGAAGGAGAACGACTAAGTAAGTAAGGTCTTATCGTGCCACATCAATCCTTATGTTCTTGCGTAGAACATGATTTTATTGCTGGCAACAATTTTTGCTCTCTCTTGTAACGTCAATTTATTTACCACTTTATAAGTTATTTTATTAAATTTTGTTTCTGGACATAACAATGAACCTTATTTATCAAATGTCAAATGTCAATTATTACTCCTTGTTTTGACATGTGTTCCATGTATATTCATCAGATATAAGTGATGATATACACATTTAAAAATAGGTAGTGACTTTTCAATAACCCCGTACATCGCACACATCAGTCAGCGGAGTAAACCGACAAGCATACACAAGAGCACAGACGCACCCAGAAATACGAGCTCAGACGCACATAGAAATACGAGCACAAACGCACACGGAAATGAGAGCACAGACACACACGGAAATGAGAGCACAGACGCACACGGAAATGAGAGCACAGACGCACACGGAAATGAGAGCACAGACGCACACGGAAATGAGAGTACAGACACTCACGGAAATAAGAGCACAGACGCACACAGAAATAAGAACACATAAACACATGAAAATAAGAGCACAGAAGTACACATAAATAAGAGCACAGACGCACAAGGATCACAGCACAGAACATGTCAATATATCACAGCACAGAACATCCTAGAGAACTTGTTGTGAAGGTCAAATTGTGCTGAATTTAAATTAAGAATTTAACAGAGCAGTTTTCCAGCCGGCAGACGTTTTCTGATCATCGTCTTCATCTGAATGCAGAATGGGAGCACGCTAACGAGGGCAGAGCTTCCCGTGTTAGGGTACAGACAATTTGGGGACGACGTCTGAATATCGGATATCGGTCTGAGAGAATAAAAGAGCTTTCTCAAGACGCCTGCAGCGTTTCACTCCTGCTGTAAATTGCTGCATCTTCGAGACTTTGAAAATGTGAGATTTTTGTATTTTATTTTAACGCTGGAAACAAAGAAAACTGAAGAGGGATTTTAACACCTGCAAATTAGAATGAAAACATAGGGAATAATAAAACTGAAGTAAGGGGGGGGGGGGGGAAAGTAAGGGGGAAGAAGAGGAGGAGAGACGAGTGTCTACAAATTAAAATTACAAATAAAACTGGAAAGTAAGAATAATAAAGCTGGAAAGTAAAAATGATAAAACTGGAAAGTAAAATAATAAAACTAGAAAATAAGAAAAATAAAACTAGAAGGTAAGAATTTCTTTCGAAAGGAAAGTGAGAATTAAAACATTAAAAAAACTAGAAAGTAAGAATAATAAAAACTGAAAGGAAAATAAGAATAATAAAACTTATTTGAATGGCAGAGTGGTTGTAGAGCTGGCTTCTCTGAGCAAAGGACCGGGTTCGAAACGAGGTCGCCTAACGCTCCAGTCAACTCTGCTATTAAAATGAATATCTGTACTGAGTTTAGGAAAGGCCAAGGCAGCAAGAAAAGGAATCGATCACCCCATTCATAAAGCTGAGACCTAGTATAATGAAGTCTTTAACACTTCATTCCCCTCCTACAGTGTCTGATACCTCCTATTACCCACTTTTCTCTAGGTCCTCTTACCCTGTAGTGATATGTCTACTGCTGAATGCATGTCACTGCACTTGTTTTCGTTGCACGACTATTTCATTGTCTGTCTCTCTATATACAGGGTGTCCTAAATAAAAGTTACTAAAAGATGACAGATGTGAAACAGAAATCAAGAAGAGAATAGGAATGGCCAAAGCTACATTCAACAACATGAAACATATACTGACATCTAAACAGTTATCTCCCAAATTAAAACTGAGAATCATAAAGTGTTATATATATTCTGCTTTTCTGTATGGTGCAGAAACATGGACGATGAACAAGCATTTGGAAGAAAGAATTGAGGCTCTTGAAATGTGGATATATAGAAGAATGGGGCGTATCTGGTGGAAAGAGAAGAAAACAAATAAGGAGGTCCTAGAAAATCTAGGTATGAAAATAGAACTAATGAGGGAGATCAAAGTTCGGCAGCTAAAATACTTTGGCCACATAAAAAGACATAACACCTTGCAGAAGACCATAATGGAAGGGAGAGGTGAAGGCAAACGTGCAAGGGGAAGACAGCGCTATAAGTGGAAAGATAACATCAAGAGATGGACAGGAAAGAGTCTTTCAGAGTGTACCACCAAGACAAGAGACAGAAGACGTTGGAGATCCATTACAGCCAACCTTCGTTGTGGAGATGGCACCTGATGATGATGATGAAAAGTTACTGTGCAGTAAAGTACCTCGTACAACGTTGCAGTACCACGCAGCAGTTTCTTCTACAGCAGATGTTGGAAATGTCCACCATGGGCCTCAAGACATATCTGAACAAGCTTCTTCATACAACTCTCACATCAAAAAAAAAAACATTGATCTCGTCTGTTGTCAAGGTCACGCCTAGGGTAGAACGGACAACTCTCACATCAAAATCGCTACTCTAGTCTGCCGTATATTCAAGTGCACAGTAACTTTTCGGACACCCTGCAGTTGTTGTGTGGCGTTGTTCTTACCAACTTCCTTACCTCGTTTGTACTCTCTCTCTCTCTCTCTCTCTCTCTCTCTCTCTCTCTCTCACACACACACATGCACACTCTATTTTCTCTCTCATCACTGGATCATATCACACTTAAGAATTTCCTGCTCTGACCCAAGCCCAGCACGCTAACTGTCTGGGGATTTCCAGACTGTCGGTTGAAAAGATGTGGTTAAAGCAGCGGTTTTCAACCTGTGCGCTGGGGCGCCATGACTGACGGTCAGGGGCGCCATGGGTGGGTGTAGATTATTTTCGTATTTGGCTGCAAAGAAAACACAGAGCTATGCGAAATTTCTATTTTGGTGTTTGTCAACCTGCGTGACTCGGAGAAATTTCACTTTTGATGTTGGCCAACCTTTGAAGTCCCGCGCCCCCGACCCGCCTATCAACTTTCCGCGCATTCTCCTCGCGCGACCATAGTAGGTAACACGGTGATTTTCTGTTTTCAAACGTTTTTGATTGTGTTGTGAGTTTGAAATAAACTATGAAAAGATTTTTTAATTTGGCAAGTGTTAGTAAAAAGCGAGTACTTGTTGAGGATGACAAGGAAAGTGGTAATGAGGAAAGGAAACGTAAGTATAGAAAATACGACGAAGGTTACTTAGATTTTGGTTTCACGTGCACTCTTGTGAACAATGAAGAGCGTCCACAGTGTGTTTTGTGTTTCAAAGTACTCTCTGTCGAATGTATGCTGCCTAGCAAATTGAAGCGCCATTTAGAAAGTGTTCATAAGAACGTCGTGGGCAAACCAAGAGAATATCTCTCTAGAAAGCTGAGTCAAATGAAAGAACAAATATCAGCATTTTCTAAGCAGGCGACAATCTCGAGTAAAGCTCTTCTAGCGTCCTACAAGGTAGCATACCGGGTAGCAAAATGTAAGAAACCCCATACGATTGCAGAACTCGTTTTACCGTGTGCTATTGATATGGTAATTATGGTTGGAGAGTCCGTGGGAAAACAGCTTTTGCCCATTCGTTTGTCGGACAGTACAATCAGCCGTCGAATTCAAGATTTAGGAGAGGATCTTAATGAACAGTTTATAGAAAAAATGAGGGGGGAGGACTTTGCTTTGCAGCTTGATGAGGCCACTGATAGCAATAGAGATGCTCATTTAATCTGTTATGTGCGGTTTGTTGATGAAAAAAACGAAATGGTGGAAGATCATTTTTGTAAGAACATAAATGCAGTTACGTCAGGCAAAGATTTATTTGAAATTGTGGACAACTTCATGGCGGAAAATAAAATAGACTGGGCTCATTGTGTTGGCGTATGTACCGATGGTGCTCGTTCAATGTCGGGCTGTTACAGTGGCCTACAAGCCCTCATCCGCGGCAAAGCTACTGATGCTGTTTGGACCCATTGTATTATCCATAGGGAAGCACCTGCTTCACAGCATTTGAGTGTTGATTTGAATGAAGTCCTGCAAACTGTCATAAATGTGGTGAACTTTATTAAAACTCGACCTCATAGAGCTAGATTTTTCAGTAAAATGTGTCACGATATGGGGGCTGAGCATACGTCTCTCTTATTTTATAGCAGCACTCGATGGCTTTCCATAGGAAATGTATTATCGCGCATTTTTGAACTTAGGCGGGAACTGTCTTCTTATCTTGAAGAAGAAAACCATGTCAGTGCTAAGTGCTTTCTGGACACTGACTTCCTGTTAAAAGTTGCATACCTCTGTGATCTTTTTGAAAAGTTGAACTCGTTGAATAAGTCTCTGCAAGGAAGTGAAACTCATTTGATTCAACTTATTGACAAAGTTTCGGCCTTTAAAAAGAAGCTTCTTCTTTGGAAGAGAAAAATCAATGAAGGAGGAGAAATGGACTACTTCCCAGGTTTGCAGCAGTTCATTACAGACAATGAAATAGATTTTAGTGCAGATATTGTTTCTATAATTCAAGGACACTTATCTCAACTCAGTGTTCATTTTGAAAAATACCTTCATGAAAACTGTGACAGATTTCAGTGGGTTCAAAATCCCTTCAGTAGTGATGCTCCTTCGGACTTCAATACTGCAGAAGAGGAAGAACTGATAGAACTTTCATCAGACTCTTCACTGCAAGCGAAGTTTCCATCCATGGCATTGCCAAAATTTTGGTATTCAGTAAAACAGGAGTTCCCAAGTGTCGTAGATTTTCGATAGGAGAATTAAGACTAGGTTTGGTCCCTTCTGAATAGGTTTGAATAGGTGATAGACTCAGTGAGAGTTAGTGAAAGGTAATAGAATTTCCACACACGTGAGATGATAGATTTTGATATAGTGGCTGTCTCTGAAAGCGAAAAGAATTCTTCTCTCTCTCACCTATCTTCTACAACAGTTGTTACAGCGTCAGACAGACTACACCAATATACAGATTACGTATATTTCTATCACTCACAGGCACGCACATACACGTGACGACAGGTAAACACACAGACGTGGGAAAACTATAACAATGATATATATATTATCTAGAACGAGCTGACCAAACACTATTATTAAGTTCAAGAGCGATTTTAATATCAGGAAAAATCGGCTCACAACATCAAAGAAAGTACATCAAGGAAAATACATATACACATAGTCATAAAAATTCAAGGAAATGTTGCAAGGATGATAGCCCCGTTATAGTGTTAACTCTAGGTTTAGCCCGGCCCCGTTAAGAGAACAGATGATGGCGCCCGAGTCACAGATACATAGGGTTTGAGTCTAAGAGTTTTCTTTGTTTTATCTCGTAATTATATGCACAGAGTTTGAAAAAAATCTGATTTAACCTAAGACAAAAACACAAGAACTCTAGCCTTAGCAACAAATTATGCAGATTTAAAAAAACAAATAGGACAGCAACAAGGTGCCAAAGATATAATAGTGAAAATATCACTCAAACCAGCGTACACTCATTCATTCCGCCATGGCCTCTCATACAGGTACTCACGACTTTGCTCGCTGCCTCTTGGAACACACTGATTTTAGATTTTCACACAGACTCAAAAAAATGCAGTCTTCTGCCAAGAAGTCCCCAGTTCCAAAAGACGTATTTAACTCGGAGTCTCCGGGAACGACTACTTGGGTGTGCAAATTTGTTCAAATGTCTGATTAAGTCACCTAACAATTATTCCAGGCGCGGGAGTTAGCAGAGCACAGTGTCAATAGCGTAGGTTTCTAGAAATGATGAATGTCAGGTCGGTGCCTTCCCTCAGTATAGGATTCACTTTAGTCACACCACAGATTTGTCCACAAGAATATATATATATAGTCGGGAAATGTTAGTTAATACTAGAAGTATTTCGCGCCACCAGGCAGAAAAATTACGTAGAGTTTTTCTAGAAGAAATTAAGATCTGGCTCCAAGGTCCAGTATTTATCATTACAGTCTTTGAAAACCCGTTATTGGGATATAGTATTTCTGGCTAACTCGAGTTGCATATGCACTGTTTAGACCAGTGGTACTTAAGAAACCCACGTGGTTCAAAATAAGGACTGTCTATTTCTTCACAAGTATGGAAACTACTACTAGGTGCTGGTAAAGTTAGGGTCACCCCAAAACTTTCACTGTGTGGAGGAAAAATAACACATATAATATAATAAACAGAATCTGTACTGGTTATAACTTACATTTAAACTTGCAAGCAGAGAGCTTTGCTTATCATTTAAACTTCCCGTGACGTAAGTTATATTTAAAAATCAGCAATCCTCATGAATTAGGAACACGTGCGTATTCCGTCACCATTCATGAGGCTCGATTCTAGAGTTTATACGTTAGTTTAGAAAAATACACTCGACTGAGTATTAGCGGTTAAATTAAATTCATAAATAGCTACACTTGCCGTTATAAGCTAGAAATTTTAATTTTATTCTGCTTTCCACTGAATGCTTCCCTAGAAAATATAATAGCCTACCACTTTATTTCTCTTCTGCGCTAAAGAAATAGATTAAAATGAATTAAGCGATTTAACACTTTAACACTCACAAAATCTATATATCTAGCATATTAATTACCTCAACCACAGAATTACAGGTAGTCGCACAACTTAAGAATAAAAATGCTGAAAATATTTCTGGAAGTCTAGAAGTTCGACAAATTGCCGAAACAAACTGAGATCTTCGCTAACAGCTATTCTGTTTACGAGCAACCTATCTACTGTGAGTCTATGAGCGAGAATGAAATTAAAGTTTCAAACTTGGCCAATATCTAAAAATCAGACAAAGGGCCCAAACTTATTTCGCCAAGCGAAATTATCTCCCCTACTCCCAACATTTACGTCCGCTTAACGCGTGTCGTAACTGTCACCTACTGACCACGATGTACGCGTGTCAGTTTCAAATCCCAGACAGCCTGACTCCAATGCAGGGCAGTTTTCACACTACAGCTGACCATGGCCCACCGTGAGCGCCGTGTCAGTTTGGGATTTTCCAGACAAATGTCTGGATACTGACCGGTGCAGATGTAAAGTATCACACCTCACCGGGACTTATGCCGAGAAGAAGCTCGCGCGCTCGGTGAGAATGTAGACGATTTGCTACGTCCTATGTTCAGCGAACCGACTTATCACGCCTTCTGACGCCCTGCAGCCCTGACATCTACGTAATATCGTCCTAGCGCGATTCTCAGTTTTAGAGAAAGGAAAACAGGTAAAGTTTGCGAATTATATGAAAATAATAATATCAAAACGAATGGATGAAAAATATACAGGAAAAAGGAAATACAGAGATAATAAAAGAGAGAAATCGGGTGAAAGAATAGGAAGAAGATGTAGGAAATTAAATGAATATAAACCCTACGTGACAGAGCCTCCCCCCTTTAAGATATGGAAGCACTCCATGTCTACGTTATGGAGTTTAATTTCCTATAACCGTAGCTTCGGGGTGTCTGTCTTCTTCCCTCTCCTCTTCCCCCTCCATCTCTGTCCAATTCCTACTCAAGTCCACTCCTCAAAGTTTCCTTCCCCTGGAATGTCTCATATGCGCGCTTGAAAGAGCGTCGCCGCTTCTGACATTTTTGAAAGATTTCCTGTGATAGCGGTGGAATATCCCTGCCACTATCGTCATCTTCGTCAGTTTTGGCGATCGTCAGGAGATGGTCGGAGGTTGGCACTGGTTTTTCCAAGTATCTCTTTAAGAGATTTAAATGGAAAACCTTCTCCTTTCCTTCAATAGAGATCTGGTAGTTAGCCTTAGAAATCTTTTTCAGGACGGTAAACGGCCCTTGCCATCCGATCTTCAGTTGGTTGTTCTCGGTAGGGAGCAACACCAAAACTTTCTCTCCTGCTTCCAGTTCTCTCTCTTCCGCGACTTTCCTGTATCGGTTAGCGTGCTTGGTGCGTGCTCGCTTAAAGTTAGTCGTTGCTAGGTCCCACCCTAGTTTCAACCGTTCCTTTAAAACCGACACATATTTACTGGCTGAGACAACTGTCTCATCAGCCTTCTCGTCTGTCAGAGACTGAAGTAAGGCTTCAAGCGGGCCCTTAATGGGTCTGCCGAATAAGAGTGTAGCTGGCGGAAATCCTGTGGAAGTATGAGGAGATTCTCTGTAGCCAAATAATGCTGCAGGAATACAGAGATCCCAATCTTCAGGTTTCACTTGTGCCAGCTTACTTAGCATCATGGTGAGGTTTCCATTAGCACGTTCCACGAGCCCATTTCCGGCCGGAGTATATGGCTTAGTGTGGATGTGCTGGGTCCTCAAGATCTTAACGATCTCATCCATCAACAGGTTTCGGTATGGAGATCCATTATCCGTCAACACTTGCTGAGGGAATCCCAACCGAGTGAAAATCTGCACGAGGGCTTCTGCGACATGCTTGGCATCTGCGCATGTTAGCGGGATAGCTTCTGCCCATAAAGTGCATGTATCGACTAAGGTCAGGATGAACCTGTTCCTTCTTTTAGTCCTTTCGAAAGGCCCTAAAATGTCGATCACAACCCGTTCGAATGGTGTTCCCATTATTGGCATTTCACCCATGTGGACTGGGGGTGTCCGTTGCTTGGGTGGTACCCGTTGGCACTGGGCACAGGATTTGACGTACCTGATAATATCAGTGTTTACTCCTGGCCACCAATAATGAGTGGTTATACGTTGGTTTGTGGCGTTCTGTCCCATGTGTCCGCTGAAGGGAAGAGAGTGCCCCATTTCTAGGATTTGGCTTCTGTACTGTTTCGGTACTAGGAGCTGGTTGTAACCTTGGTCAGGCTTGCCCGTTCTCCGATAAAGTACGCCATCCTCAGAAAAAATGTCCCCGTGCTGTTTTGGGTTCCTTAGCCATGGGCAGTTTCCTAAAGCAGGGTGCCAAAGTAGGGTCCTTGTATTGCGCTTCTTTAAGTTCCATGGGTAACAAATTAGGCGCAGGCTCCCGTTCCTTCTTGGTTTGCCCTCTTGTAGTTACTGCTGCCACAATCGGCTCTTCCGGTTTCCCAATACACACGTATCTCCCGCCAAGTATGACTGGGTAGATGGGATCATCCATAACAGCTGCTTTGATCACACCTCTGACAAAGTCAGAGTGTATCTCCACCAATGCGATGGGAAGCGCTGTAGGTGCATCACTCTTACGAACTCCACAAAGTTTGACGGTCTCTCCTGTCTCTTGACCGGGTTTAACCAGGTTTCTGGCAACAATGCAATCGTAAGAAAGCCCCGTGTCAAATAAGCAAGAAGTTTGAGAACCGTTCAAAGTAACAGTACCTCGCGTTGAGGGTCTATCCCCAACAGGTTGGGAATCACTGTCAATAATTCCGCCTTGCGAGACTGTCAATAAGCATCCGATGCGTTTCGGCTCGGTGTGCTCGGTCTGATCATATGTCCCGTGCTCAGGGGTTCTCCCTTTGCCACCTTGTCCTTTCTGGCTGCGCTGCCATGTAGGGCGGTCGGGTTGATCAGCTGTTTGGGGTGGTTGGGGTACTTGTTCTTGTAGAACTTGGATTTTTCAGGAGGGGGGTTTTGAGGTCCAGTTTCTCTGTGGTTGTTTTGGTTAGAAGCCTGAGAAGATTGCTCTAGGTTATGTTTTCGAAAATGCTCCTCTGTCGGTTTCCGCTTTGTGGCCGGTAGTTCAGCCAGCG
This sequence comes from Oreohelix idahoensis, assembly GCA_024509875.1. Lineage (NCBI taxonomy): Eukaryota > Metazoa > Mollusca > Gastropoda > Stylommatophora > Oreohelicidae > Oreohelix > Oreohelix idahoensis. The sequence continues at coordinate 396,589 of JAMPIV010014771.1, forward strand.
CATTGTGATAACGCTCAGACTTTTCCAAAATGTCTTCAAGTTTTTCTGCCCCCTGCTCAGCGAGAAATCTCCGGGTATCAGCAGACAAAGTGTTCTTTATTTGTTCAGTTAGAACAAGTTCCTCAAGACCTTCATAGGTAGAGGGGAGCTGCGAAAGCTCAAGGCACTTTGTTAGATATCCCTTAAGACGAGATGAGAACTGGTGAAAAGTTTCAGAATTCTCTTTCCGGCTGTTGCGAAACAGTTGCAAAAACTTGCGAGCGTTCATTTCAAAGCGCTCCAGTAACGCTTTCTTCAACACATCGTAGTCGTCTTGTTGGCTACTTTCCAGCTTAGAATAAACATCATAAGCAGAACCTTTTAGGGCCTGGGAAAGTTTCATATTCCAACGCGACCTCTCTAACCCGTACAGAGTTGCAATTTTCTCAAATTTTTCTAACCATGTGTCAATCTTCTCATTTGGACAAGGAAAAGATTCAAGAGTGAAAGACATAGCATTTAGTTGAAGAGATTGAGTGTTAGCAGGGTCAGTTAAGGAAGAATGAGGAGAAGACTCTCCATTGCTGGAGGTAGAGGCAGCACCACGACTTTGGAATTCTAGAGTTTTAAGAGCCAACTCGTGCTGTCTCTGTTTCTCTTTTTCCTCAAGCTGTCTCTCCTCCCTCTCCTTCTCCTGCTGTCTCTCCTTCTCTCTTTCCTCATGCTGCATCCTGCGAATTTCCATTTCCTCATCCATCTTCTTCTGCTCTCTAGCTTCGGCTGCTTCTTTTTCCTCTTTAGCTTCAGCTGCTTTCCTCTCCGCATCATATCTCTCAAGTTCGTCTCTGACAAATGCTTTCGCTTCCTCTCCTTCCAGTCCCTCCTCTCTCGCTTCGTCCCTGAGGAGTTGTCTAAGTTTTGCCCTCTCGGCCATATTATGTCAGTGACTGAGACTGTTGGAGAAAGAAAATAGGAAAAAGAATAACCTGGTTCCTACCACTTACGAGAAAAAAATTACCAAAAAAAATCAAAAGATGATATATTTAACCCTGGGATACCTCCTCCAAAATAAAATCTAACTATCGCTGCTATTAATCGGCAATAAAGCACTCAATGCAAAACACGACTACGCCAAATAAATGGTAGTTAAGATTACAACTGAAAAATAAGTTGCTACAGTGGAAAAGCAAAAGAATATTGCAAAAATTAAAGAGAAAAATAATCCCTTAATTTTTAAAAATCCACTATAAGTTCGCCCCTGAAGTCAGATCGGGTAAGGGAGGGAATTAATCTGGACAAAAAATCCGAAACACACTCCTTAACTTAGTTCAAACGCCGTTCTGCCTCAGTACCCAGTGAATGTTATACACTCACCACTTTACCAGCATTTAGTATTAAAATCAGCAGTAAACATATATCCCGACAAAATCAACCTGTAACCAAAATGTATATTATTCAAAGATGCTGTGGAAAAAAAACTTATTAGTTTGTGTGGTCAGCACGCCCGTAAACAGATCGCTAGTCTAGGGGGTAATATTTTTTTTTTTTTAAAAGATACACAGTCACAAGACATCACACTCTTACTCTATATCAGAATACAGAATCTTAAGTTCAAAATCCAGATAGACGAGTCCACATTTGTCGTACTCGTCTTCCTATTCTAAGTTCAAAAATCCGTCGGACGAGAACCCATTTGTCGTACTCGTCTTCCTATTCTAAGTTCAAAAATCCGTCGGACGAGCCCCCATTTGTCGTAGATTTTCGATAGGAGAATTAAGACTAGGTTTGGTCCCTTCTGAATAGGTTTGAATAGGTGATAGACTCAGTGAGAGTTAGTGAAAGGTAATAGAATTTCCACACACGTGAGATGATAGATTTTGATATAGTGGCTGTCTCTGAAAGCGAAAAGAATTCTTCTCTCTCTCACCTATCTTCTACAACAGTTGTTACAGCGTCAGACAGACTACACCAATATACAGATTACGTATATTTCTATCACTCACAGGCACGCACATACACGTGACGACAGGTAAACACACAGACGTGGGAAAACTATAACAATGATATATATATTATCTAGAACGAGCTGACCAAACACTATTATTAAGTTCAAGAGCGATTTTAATATCAGGAAAAAATCGGCTCACAACATCAAAGAAAGTACATCAAGGAAAATACATATACACATAGTCATAAAAAAATTCAAGGAAATGTTGCAAGGATGATAGCCCCGTTATAGTGTTAACTCTAGGTTTAGCCCGGCCCCGTTAAGAGAACAGATGATGGCGCCCGAGTCACAGATACATAGGGTTTGAGTCTAAGAGTTTTCTTCGTTTTATCTCGTAATTATATGCACAGAGTTTGGAAAAAAAAAAATCTGATTTAACCTAAGACAAAAACACAAGAACTCTAGCCTTAGCAACAAATTATGCAGATTTAAAAAAACAAATAGGACAGCAACAAGGTGCCAAAGATATAATAGTGAAAATATCACTCAAACCAGCGTACACTCATTCATTCCGCCATGGCCTCTCTTACAGGTACTCACGACTTTGCTCGCTGCCTCTTGGAACACACTGATTTTAGATTTTCACACAGACTCAAAAAATGCAGTCTTCTGCCAAGAAGTCCCCAGTTCCAAAAGACGTATTTAACTCGGAGTCTCCGGGAACGACTACTTGGGTGTGCAAATTTGTTCAAATGTCTGATTAAGTCACCTAACAATTATTCCAGGCGCGGGAGTTAGCAGAGCACAGTGTCAATAGCGTAGGTTTCTAGAAATGATGAATGTCAGGTCGGTGCCTTCCCTCAGTATAGGATTCACTTTAGTCACACCACAGATTTGTCCACAAGAATATATATATATAGTCGGGAAATGTTAGTTAATACTAGAAGTATTTCGCGCCACCAGGCAGAAAAATTACGTAGAGTTTCTAGAAGAAATTAAGATCTGGCTCCAAGGTCCAGTATTTATCATTACAGTCTTTGAAAACCCGTTATTGGGATATAGTATTTCTGGCTAACTCGAGTTGCATATGCACTGTTTAGACCAGTGGTACTTAAGAAACCCACGTGGTTCAAAATAAGGACTGTCTATTTCTTCACAAGTATGGAAACTACTACTAGGTGCTGGTAAAGTTAGGGTCACCCCAAAACTTTCACTGTGTGGAGGAAAAATAACACATATAATATAATAAACAGAATCTGTACTGGTTATAACTTACATTTAAACTTGCAAGCAGAGAGCTTTGCTTATCATTTAAACTTCCCGTGACGTAAGTTATATTTAAAAATCAGCAATCCTCATGAATTAGGAACCCGTGCGTATTCCGTCACCATTCATGAGGCTCGATTCTAGAGTTTATACGTTAGTTTAGAAAAATACACTCGACTGAGTATTAGCGGTTAAATTAAATTCATAAATAGCTACACTTGCCGTTATAAGCTAGAAATTTTAATTTTATTCTGCTTTCCACTGAATGCTTCCCTAGAAAATATAATAGCCTACCACTTTATTTCTCTTCTGCGCTAAAGAAATAGATTAAAATGAATTAAGCGATTAAACACTTTAACACTCACAAAATCTATATATCTAGCATATTAATTACCTCAACCACAGAATTTCAGGTAGTCGCACAACTTAAGAATAAAAATGCTGAAAATATTTCTGGAAGTCTAGAAGTTCGACAAATTGCCGAAACAAACTGAGATCTTCGCTAACAGCTATTCTGTTTACGAGCAACCTATCTACTGTGAGTCTATGAGCGAGAATGAAATTAAAGTTTCAAACTTGGCCAATATCTAAAAATCAGACAAAGGGCCCAAACTTATTTCGCCAAGCGAAATTATCTCCCCTACTCCCAACATTTACGTCCGCTTAACGCGTGTCGTAACTGTCACCTACTGACCACGATGTACGCGTGTCAGTTTCAAATCCCAGACAGCCTGACTCCAATGCAGGGCAGTTTTCACACTACAGCTGACCATGGCCCACCGTGAGCGCCGTGTCAGTTTGGGATTTTCCAGACAAATGTCTGGATACTGACCGGTGCAGATGTAAAGTATCACACCTCACCGGGACTTATGCCGAGAAGAAGCTCGCGCGCTCGGTGAGAATGTAGACGATTTGCTACGTCCTATGTTCAGCGAACCGACTTATCACGCCTTCTGACGCCCTGCAGCCCTGACATCTACGTAATATCGTCCTAGCGCGATTCTCAGTTTTAGAGAAAGGAAAACAGGTAAAGTTTGCGAATTATATGAAAATAATAATATCAAAACGAATGGATGAAAAATATACAGGAAAAAGGAAATACAGAGATAATAAAAGAGAGAAATCGGGTGAAAGAATAGGAAGAAGATGTAGGAAATTAAATGAATATAAACCCTACGTGACACCAAGCTTGAGCAAGAGAGCACTGAAGATATTAATTCCTTTTGCAACCTCCTATATCTGCGAGGCTGGGTTTTCAGCAGTGGCTGTCATAAAAACCAAGTTCAAATCAAGACTTGATGTGGAGAAGGAAATGAGGGTAGTTGTATCTCAATTGGTGCCAAGATTTGACAAGCTGTGTAAACAACAAGCAAGCTCAAGTTTCACACTGAGGTGACTGGTACTTTATTCATCATATTTTTTTTTTTATAGTTTTACTGTATAAGATTTTTGTTATGGAGATTGAATCATGAGTGCAGTATATCAGTGAATGATTTTAAGAAAAAAAATTTTTTTAATGTTAGAAAGAAACTACTTTATCTGTGCTGTTTTCTTTTTTATAGTAAGGGTTATCAAAGTGCACTTTGTGTATATTTTTTCTTGTACGTGTAATTTTTTCACAGACATGGCATCAAAGAACGCATCCTACTGTTCTTCATGACTACGGTTCTTCAAAAGATGTTAATCTATATCTTATTGTTAAAACATACATATTTCTTTCTGCCTTTTGACCTCATTGTAACCTACCCAACTGGTGGAACCACGTTATGTGAATACCAACCTCACACTGTGGTATACAATCTATCACAGGGAACTGATGATGTTTCGCTCCACAATCAGACAAAGAGAGAACTACCAGAAAGATGAGATAAATGGACACACGCTGAGAAATTCCCCTTAACAACGTCCCAGGATAGTCGTTAATGTGGAACCTGCAGAGTAAGGTGAAGGTCATACGTGACACTTTCCAAGCTGGAACTTTGCTTTGATCACTCGGACGCGCCCCCACCCCATTGTTCCTCCAAAAAGAAAAAGAAAAATATAGCTTTCCAATTTTCACAGTGCGGTGGGAAGATCTACTCCATTTTACATAACAATGTAAAGTATACATTACGAACTTGCTAAACAAAAAAGGAGGATTGTCACAGTTTGGCAGGAGAGACCCACTTGTCTCCTGTCACTGGCGGGGGTTACTAGCGAACCGCACACGCGGACAAAGGAGAATAAATGGAAATACGCGCCATAGAGGTTGTGTGATTGCAAGGTAGGGTTGATGACTTATGCCCAGGAAACGAGATAAGATGTCTCAATCGGCCATCTTACGTTCCTAGCTCAGTTCAGGCGAGTCTAGTCGTTGTGGGCTTACAGTTGGATTAAGACAGCGGTCGTTCTTAACTTTAGATTGCGCTGACAACCCAACCCCACTTATAATATTTGCTAGTCATTATAATGCCATGATTGTTTTCGGGGAATTGAGGTATTTAGTAAAGTCGATGTCATTACTGCTCTGAGTAGTTCGGGGGGGGGGGGGGGGGGGGGGTGGGGGGGGGGGGAAAGTGGTGTTTCTGGGGAGACGAGACTAGAATAGGCTTACAGCGCCATCAGGCATATCGTATTAGGCTACAAATATAAGATTGTGCGTGCGGCTGCCGACTTCATCCTGTGAAACAAATTACTACAGAAACCACAGCTGCAAGATTACGTATATGCATTGGCACATGCTTTCTGAAAGGTGGCCAGCTACAGCGGATGGCTGTGTGCCGCATAAGGAGTGAGACAGGGAATAATGGTGATGATGACGGCGATGATGATGAAGTTATAATTGCAACCATAGTGACATTTAGATACTAATGATACCAACAGCTTTAAGTCAAAATTGTGCAGTGCCTTTTGTGATAAAACATAACATCTATTTTTCTGTCTGTTTGTGTGTCTGCTGATCGCCTGTCTGTGTCTGCTATTCTGTCTGTCTGTCTTCCTATCCTCCGACTTTCCTTTTCAATACCCAGTGAACGTATCTTGCACATAATAAATCTATTGTGTACATCATTCGCATGGTTCTTTTCTCTAAACACATTACACTTTCTCTCCATTTCTGTCTTCCTGCGCCACCTCTAGAACAAAATCATTGACACCAAACTAGTACATGCCACACATTTCTCCGTCAGCAATCTCAAGGGATTGTGACAGACCTGGCAAAAAGCAAATACACAGCCATTCCGATCTAAATGTGTACGAGGTGGACAAAAACAGAGAGAGCAAACAGTACATCAATAGATTTGTATTCCTGGTCCTCCATTCCCAGATAAACTTCTCTTTTCTTTCCTTTTCGCTTCTTTTCTTTTCGCTTCTTTCCTTTTCGCTTCTTACGGAGTAACCACTCCGGCTGGTCCCTTTACGGGAGGCGTTGTAAATGGCGGCGTTAGAGAGAGAGAGAGAGAGTCACATCAGGAAAAGAGACGTAAGCAAGGTGATGAAATCCGACATTCGACGAATACATCTTTTGACACACAGAAGACACCTTGTCTTTCCACCGCCTGACTTAACATTTCTGTGTGACCAGGGTCCTGTAAAAGGTAATGGCGGCTTCGCTGGACCACCTATACCAGGGCTACTTACTTTTTTTTTTTTTTTTTTCCCACGGACCCCTTGGATTGTCCGATGTAGGTTACGGCCCATTATTAGAACAAACTGTGCATAAACCATAATTTTAAATTTTACATTTTCAATGTTATGTTAGGTACACGTACTTGCTGAAATCCCTTTCCGGACCCCAAAGGAAACTGTAGACCACAGAATTAAGAAGCCTTGCCTTAGATACTGACACCTCCTTCCCCCCCTCTGATCCCACACACCAAAGCTGGGAATCACTGTTGTCGTCTCAAAGCATTTACTTGTCCTTGATTCCACTGTGTTGAAAATCCTACCTTGTTGTCACAATGTCTAGACATGGCAGATTTAATACAAACATGGCGTGATCTCAAATCACAAACTTTATAGATATGCCTGATTTGCTATTGTGGCCATAAGTTTATTGTGACCACGCACGGCTGCATTACCAAACATATTAATTCTTTCACACGCTCCAAACTAATGAATTACATTTTTTTATCATAAAAATGTCAGTGTCTTTTGGAAATGTTTGTGAAAGCCCATTATGTCAGTGGTTCTCATTCTTTTTTTGTTACGACCACGACGAAAATTTCACAGTTGATGAAGCTAGCAGCCTCCTATCTCCGCGTCGCTCCTAGCGGCGGAGCATGGAACCAGCACAGTAGTAGATTCTAAGAGAGCTTGCTAACTTATTCGCTCCTTACGGAGCATGGTGATTATGAAAGCATAGTTTCTCCAGAATCCTTCACCAAGCACATTCTTTATACCATCTACAGCTAGCAACCCATGTACCAACATTGATAAGTAATTACAGGAATCCGGTATAGAAAAAGGGACACCAAACAATATAGAAAAGAAATATAAGTAATAGGCTTACCGGGAATCGAACCACCGATCACCCAAACGGCGCCATCGCCTTGCAGTGAAAGTAAATCGTGAAAGGGCGCACAGCCAATTTAGCGCATACCCCCCCCAGCCCCTCACCTTCAAAAGTGCTTCATTGACAGAGGTCATTCTCACGACACGCGTACAACTACGGTATATAAGACCCGTGAACGACCCTGGCATTTAAGGGCGTACGATTAAAAAAAAAAAAAGATGCAATCACTAATCTAACTTTTCTATCAGCAAGTATGAACCAAATAAAGGCCGAAATACTTGTTTCCAGTAATGTGTAGTGGAAGACGAACAACACAGGATAGACAGGTTTGTTAAAGTCACGGATGGGTGAACACTTTACCAATTTATGAAAGAAACCTTAGCCCTGCGAGTAGTAAATAAATAAGTCTAGTTGTTGTCTGTTGTCTGGTGTCTCCCTTTCTGTCTCACGAGTGCCTGTTAATTACCTTTATTTATTTCCTACTTACGGAGCTCGTTTACTTCATTACTTATTTGCTTGAAACTTCGAGTAAGGAAACTTAAAGGACGGAAATAGACCAAGTCTGTTGTATTTGTCAATGTTTGCCACAGTCAGCGAAGGCCTTTTCTGTGATTACTCACAAAATACACTCCTAAATTGTTTGGATCGTCGGACTGACAGAGTGGTTAGAGCGTTGGTCTCTCGCGGCAAAGATGCCGCGTTAGATTTACGGAATCGACACGCTCCAGTCAGCCCAGCTGAAAATTGATACCCGACTCCACTGTTAAGTTAAGGAAGGAAAAGGCTGGTCATCCCCACTCTCGATGCTGGACCTAGTATAGTGAAGTCTCCACCACTTCACTCCTCTCCGGCAGTATCTGCTGTGGGAGTACCTTAAATATTGTTTCAGTAATGGCGTCTCATTATTAACTACAATATTGTCTTTACTTTCTTGCACTAGACTTATTACTACTTTGCTTCGACTACTGTTACTGCTACTATACCACCACCACAATATTTCCGTCACCACCACCAGTATCACCGCATCCTCCTCCTACTAAACTAATGCGATAAGTAGGCACATCTTCACCACTTTGGCTATGATATACTGCGGAAACGCTCTGCTTTCTCAAATCCAAATGAACGATTCTACACGTAAACTAAACTGGCTGTCATCAACAAAGACAAAATGTGAAAACAACCACCAACAATGGCAATTGTGAAAACAATCGCAGTCAAAGACATGTGAAAATAAATAATCACCAATATCGACATGTGAAAACAAATAATTACCTAAAAGACATGTGACAACAGTCGCCAACATAGACACGTGACAGCAATTACCAACAACAACATGTGACAGCAATCCCAAACGTAGACATGTGAAAACAATCACCAACATAGACATCTGAAAACAATCACCAACATAGACATCTGAAACCAAAACAAATAATCACCAACATAGACATGTGAAAACAATAATCCCCGACATAGAAATGTGAAAACAAATAATCACCAACATAGACATGTGAAAACAAATAATCACCAACATAGACACGTGAAAACAAATAATCACCAACATAGACATGTGAAAACAAATAATCACCAACCTAGACACGTGAAAACAAATAATCACTAACATGGACAAGAGGTGAGAGAGAGAGAGAGAGAGAGAGAGAGAGAGAGAGAGAGAGAGAGAGAGAGAGAGAGAGAGAGAGAGAGAGAGAAAATTTAACATTAGTTGTTGCCACATTCGGCTTCATTCGTCACATTTTTATCACTACACCTTCTCTTGTCACATCAACGTTTCTGCCCCCGTAAGAAAGTTTCACTCTTTATACGTAATGCTTTATCAGGGGAGTTAGTGTTTGTGACAGCTGTATCATTACCTCCGCTTGACGAATTCGTAACGTGGCACAGAGATTAGGGATTCTCACATTTTCTGTTTGGTAGACAGTTTTGCAAGTCACTATGCTGTACAGACATAGATTGAAGATAAGGAGATTTTATGTCTACTACAAATATTCAGGGAAATATTATGCCTGCCAAAAATATTCATGGAGATGTTATGTCTACCTGAAATATGTTATTTCGAGAGATTGTATAACCAATGTTATTCAACAATGTTGAACTGATGAAAGGAACCGCACAAATAGAAGGGCAACAAGATGCGAGAAAACAGGTTGGACACACAATGAGGAAGCCAGTTAACAGCATTACCATTTCATTGACCCTTGCCGTTGCATTAAATTGTATGTGTGTGTAAATACACGTTTTGCACCGTTCAACCTAAACACAAGGGCCTTCAGATATATTAGGACGCATGTCCAAAGACTACTTTCCTCCATACAATTACCCCCCATAAGAGACAATTGAACTCACCGAAGTCCTAACAATACCCGTACGACATATTCTGTACCCTGTCTCCACCAATCTCAACAACAAAGATTCTTGGAAGAATTCAATATTTGTGTATTTTGTACTTAAAAGAATTATGGCTTATACCGCACTTGTCCTATAAATCCACAACCCGTCACCCTTCAGCCATACTTTCATTTCTAGGCAACCCTTCACGACTAGATCCTTGTAGGTCTAAAAAGTTGTATCTTCAGATCTGTTCAGATATGCTTTCTTTCTGCATACGTCGGGAGAATTACATGAGCGACTAAACGACGTTTTCAAGTAACCCTCTTTATCTTTCGCCACAACTTTCTTACAACCCCTCTCTCTTTCTCCAGATGACATATGATATCATTCATCCAAAACTAACACTTGTTATAACCAATCGTTGACCAGTTTTGCCGCTGTCAGCGCGCGCTCAATGTCAACTTTAAATGCTCTTTGTAACAACTGATCTATTGTTCATAGTTTTCAATATACAAGGTAAAATGTAGGTTAGATAAAGGTGCCAAAGAAGGAGGAAGTTAAATTCAAATTCTAGGACTCGTTAATGTCATCCCCCTTCCCTTTTTTTGTTGTTGTTTTAAATTTGTTTGCTTACCTGTGGCGAGGCACGCATCGTTCAACCACAAACGGAAATCCTTCAGTTATGTCCGAGCGCTTAAAGAGGAGAGAGAGAACGCGAGTGAGAGAACTCTCTGAAGTCTAGAGCAGAGTGAATGAATAAAAAGTCCCGAAAGGGACTACTAATGTCCATCGGTTATTATAGTGAAGCTTTTGTAGGAGCTAGTCCTTACAAGGACTGTTAGCACGCCACGGGAACATCAGACAAGCCGCCGAACCAAAGATGACCCGGTATCTATTACATCATACATGTGTTTTTTCCCTTGATGTGTTTGTTACGTCTCCCTGTAGGGAGCCCCTCTTCCAACCTTTTACCAAAATACGTGGAACGTTTGGCTATATTGGGACGCCGTGTATAGTGGGATAGGTCAGTTCCTCATTGCTTGTATTAATGAGAGTGCGTGCGGGAAAATTGTCCCCGCCCGTGAATTGTACTCTATAACTATTCCTAAATACTTTAGTTTGTCCCTAATTCTGCCGTAAACATAGACAGGTGTGTTTCCAGCCACTTTTGTATCTTTCGTTAATTTTCCATTTTGGTATTCCTACTCCTAGTTATCCATCGTCATCTTTTGACCTATCTGTGTATACTACTTTCCCTCATCTCGCGGCTTCTACGCCTAGCGAAGTTAAGCATTCCAGGAATGTACTTTCAGCTCAGTTAATGACATCACTGTCTGAGACTTAATACTGCGCCTATTTAGCGAGCCCGCGATCTGACTCCGAGGTCTGTGTTTGTCTGATTTCTTGCGACATTGGGAATGGGAAGACGCAATGCTCCGCAATGAGATTTTTCCAAACTTTTCGTACTCCGAGCCAGAAGTTGGCATACTTTTGTTCAGTGTAGTTAGGTATGAGAAAATGATGTAAGGAGGTTGGGAAAGGGGGTAGATTTGGATGTTATAGATATGTATGTGAGGGATGGAAAAGATAGAGAGAGAATAGAAGGGTATCTAATATGTACGATCAAATAATAGTTCCGGGAGGGGTCCTCTAATGAGACCAAGAAAGAATAGAACTCCCTGTTGCATGTCGTACAAGGCAACTAATGTGAGGTTATACATGAGACTTGGCAACCTCATCATGTAAAACAAATTGTTACAGAAACCACTGCTTTTCTTGTTTATATGTGTCGTTTAATTCAATAATGTCTATAGCCGAATCCTCCGTCCACTGTTATCTGATCAAAGCCTACTATAAAGTTGACCTGTCTTACCATTTTGCCGTTACATTTGTCATTGTCAATCGGAAATAAGAAAGTTGTCGACCCCCGCTAAGACAAGGTTTAGATTACGAGCGAATTTTATTTTCCGAATGGCTTATCGTATACACATTGTTGCCAAGGTTCTCCGGAGTATTAAGCCCCTGGTCCGATCCTGGGGGGCCAAAGGGATTGAAAAAAAAAAAAAACCTTTGCTTAAAAGCTCTTTAATACAACCTCTTATCTGAAATTCGAAAAGCTATGAAAACCGAAAGTATTTTCGTGGAGCGTCACTAGTGCGAATAACTTGATCACGGCAGGCGTGAGTCGTCATTTGCGTAGACAGGATATTTATATATAGATGGGACATTGCAAACAGTAACCCAGAAAATATAATATGTTATGCCCCTAGTTTATAATTATGTCAGTAACGGTGGTACTTGTATAAAAGGGCGAATATAAAATGGTACGAGCGTGGTTTTCTTCTTCTTCTTCTCCTTCGTTCACCCTCAGATGTCAACTTGAATAAGTTCAAAGTTCACCCTCAGATGTCAACTTGAATAAGTTCAAAGTTCACCCTCAGATGTCAACTTGAATAAGTTCAAAGAAAGCAGTGGTCAGCCTGAGGCTGTTGATATCTCCGTAGATTTTCTCCAGGTATGGTACTGGCTATCACCTTACCTCTTCATACTCCTTATGGACGATGTCATCAAGGCATGTAAGGAGAGAACAAGAAAGTATTCAGTGGGGTACTGGAAGATGAGACAGGTCTATATTTCGGAGCTGGCATTTGCTGATGATGTTGCCCTGATTGCTAAATCAGAGGCACATCTCCAATCCAACCTGCAAGTCTGGAAGGAAGAGCTGGAGAAGAGAGGGATGGTCATAAGCAGCTCTAAAACAAAATCCATGGTGATATCACGAGAAGAAAGAAAACATTAGATTAAGTTGGGAGAACAGGTCCTGGAGCAGGTCGACCACTTTAAATATCTCGGAGCTATTATAGACCGAAAGGGAGGCATCAAAGAAGAGTTGGCCACTCGGAAAGCAGCGGCTGGGAGACTTTTTCAGGCCATAAATCGTGGATTCCTCAGCAAGAAAGAGGTTGGTAAGAAAACGAAGATGGCTGTATACCGCTCCACCTATGTCCCAGTCTTGACATATGGATGCGAGTCGTGGGCAATGGCTACAACCCACAAAAGCCAGATCCGAACCTCAGAAATGAGGTATCTGAGGAAAGTGGTTGAAGTAACAAGAAGAGACATGGTCCGCAACCAGACGATCCGTCAAGGCCTAAAATCCCATCCGCTGCAGACCGAAATAGAACAGTCCCAACTAAGATGGTTTGGCCATGTCTGCAGAATGGGAGAAGATCGGCTACCACGACAAGCATGGGAAACAAAGAGCCAGGGATCCAGACCTCCAGGACGACCCAGAGTTCGCTGGGAGGACAACATTAGACAATCTTTGAAGGACCGAGGACTGGAATGGAACCAGGCCAGGAAGAAGACAGCTGATAGAATGGTCTGGCGCTCTCTCTTCCAAACCTCTACACCTCACGGTAGAAGGGGAACGACTAAGTAAGTAAGTAAGTATGGTACTGGTGATGGCCATATGCGTCTTCTCTGTTCCTCATATGTTGGGCACCTTTGAAGCAGGTGTTCGGCAGTCATTTTACCAGTGCCACAGTCACACTCATCCGTAGTTCCTATCTTTAATTTGTTGAACAGATGGTATCTCAATCTGTTATGACCTGTGCGAAGTCTGAAGATTACCACTTGTTCACTTCTGCTGAGCTGGTAATACGGATCATTTTTTGTGTGGCCTGGATGCTCTTCTTCCCACTTGTGCCTGTATCTGCGCTTGATAAAACTCTTGGACTCCTCATAGGTGATGCGTGGTTTTCTAAGATGTTCTTCCAGTGTCAAAGATGTTTCGTTTTTTTTTAGTGTCAACGTTTTTTTTTTTTAAATTTAGTGTCAAAGATGTTTTTTTTTTAAATTTAGTGTCAAAGATGTTTTTGCTTTATTTAATGTCAAAGATATTCTTGTGGTGTCAAAAATTTTCTTGTAGTGTTTCTTTAGATTACTTTTTGTTCATTGTCAATTTTTGTTATTTTTATCTATTGTTTGTAGCTGAGAGGGAAGGGGAGGGGCGGGGACCTCGTAGCTCGAGACCATGAGATATATTTATATTATTTACTAATCATATTAGTTACTAATTAATTATGTTAGTCACTCTGAATGTTCTGGCACAATTACTAACCCAGTGACCAGTAGCCTATGTGGTCATTCTTGCGTTTAGAAAGGTGTTCATTGAGTTTTTGTGTGCTTTTTTAACAATCTTTTCCTTGTATGCAAATACGACAATCATACGATGGGTACTGTTTTTTCGGGGGGTTTTTTTTTCTTGACTATGTCGCAATTTATACACGTGAATTGTGTAGCATATACCTGGAGAAAGTGACGGATGCATGAGATGAATGGAAATATACTGACACTGTCTTGTAAGCCTTAAGCAGTGGTCGGCTGCTAAGAGTACATTACCCCAACCGGGGTAATTTTGAATTTTCAGGCGAGTAAAGAGCAAACATTGTTAGGCATCAGACGAGCACTGACTCAGCACACGCCGTAGCTTGAAGAAGTGATCAGTAGTAATAAGTGTCAAATAAGCCATTGGATATTAATCTCATAGTCAATTATGACTGACGCGGGATACTACTATTACTAAAGCCATTAGATTAGCTAGGAGTAGAAGTAGATTCTGTTTGTCTTGTAACAGGCAAAGGTAAATGTAGTCCTATAGAGACTTCACTGTGCTAGGTTCAATTTAATTATGAGATGGTGTGACCAATTTCCTTCCTCGCTGCCTTTCCTTCCCTAACTTAAGAGCGGAGTCAGATACCCACTCACAGCTGGGTAGACTGGGACGTGACGCCACCTGGTTTATATCCTGGAACCCGCGATAACTGTGCCGCGAAATGAAAGAGCTATAACCGCTTAGCCAGTGGGACGCTGTTAAAACATTGACATAACCAATAGTTCCTACAGACTGGGGTGACGGTTATGCAGCAAGCTTTTGACACGGGGTCAAAAACGGTTGGCGTCTACTGCCTTAGGAAGTCAGTGCACTGACTGTTGTTAGATTCATTGTTTGCATATTGACTGACTGTTTGTTAAATTCTTTGCTGTTCGACCGATTGATTGCTGATAAGTTGATAGTTTCCTGATTGGATGATCCATTTCTTGCTGTTTAATTGAGGCCGATTGTTTGCAGTTGCGTTGATTGCTTTCTGTTTTGATTGATTGGTTGGTTGTTGCTGTTTGAATAATTTGTTTGCTGTTTTATTCATTCATAGTTTGCTGTTTCATTCATTCTGTACTGTTTGATCGATTGGTTAATTGATTGATTGTATTTTATTAATTGCCTGTATGCCGTCTCAGTGCTGAACATTTTGCTTTTTGATTTTGGATTAATAGTTGTCGTTGATTGCTTTCTGTTTGATTGATTTTTTGTACTTTGGTACCTTTATGCTGTTTGAATAACACAAACAAATTTAACATAACACAGTAAAGATTAATGAATTAGAATTAGAAATATGAAGGATTTTTTAGTTTGCCAAGTTTTGATGAACCAGATACACACTTCCAAAATGGCGCGTGGAACGAAAGCATTGACCTTCCCGCTGTTATGTCCACTTCTTCTCTCATTGGTCGTATACAGCAGCGGAAATGAAGAGTCAGCCAATCATCTTCTCCTCTTTGATTCACTTCCAGACGGATTTTCAAATCAGAAACAAACTGCTTTTGATATCCGGACCAATTTTAGCGTAAGTGTTTATTTCGTTTGTTAATTTGAGTATAAAATGTAACTGTTTTTTCGTTACCTGTGTTTGTATTTTAAAGATAGTTGTCCGATTCAATCAATCAGTCAATTACCTTTAGCTTCCCAAGGAGCGTAAAAAGGTAGGTAATGGATCCCGTTACACGCCCATTGAGACATATTGGGAATATGGTGTTAGGCCCATATTTTCTTGACCATCGGCACACTAAGGGTGATGTGGTCAGCATCACGCCGGCCGCCTTAACCTTCCCAGAGTTGCTCTGGTACCCAGTTCATGAGGCTGGGTCGACCCCGGAGCCGTTTGCGGTCTAAAAAAAATCCCACCTCAACTGGGGATCGAACCATGGACCACCGAGCTAGGAAGCCAGTGCACTAACCACTGCGCTATCGCTGCTCCCAAGGAGCATAGGCCTTCAAAATATACATGCGAAGTTCTCCTGTTGCATGCCGTCTGCTCAAGGTTTATCAGTGTCGTCATCATCATATGCATTTCTGTCTCCAGTTCTCTTCTCCATGTGTTCTTCGTAATGCCTCTATTTCTCCTATCCTCGGGATTCCAGAAAAAGGACTGCCTTGTAAGGCTATCTGCAGGTTTTTTTTTTCAATGGGAGTTCAATCCATTGCAGCGTCTTCTTCTCATCTCTTGTTCCACTGGTAGGCTATCTGTTTGGTTCTTGTCATCGTTGGTAACCCTGTCATACCATTTCAATCCTACCTATGCAAGCACCCATTTATGAATGTCTAACTTACTGGTTGTTGTTCTCTCCATATTTCACAACCATGCAGTAGGACTGACGTAAGTTGTCAGATTAAGGTCTCAAAATTCTGCAGTCCCGTGTAACATATATCCAGCGGGATCCGTTGTACTGTTATGTAAAAATATAGCCAGAGATTAGCAATAAAAATGCCTTTGAAAACACAGCAAATAATAAAAGTATATAGAGGTTGATGAGAACTTTGACTGGCAGAGTGGTTAGAGCGTTTGCACAGTTACCGGATTTGAAACCAGTTAGAGTCACGCTCCAGTCTGCTTTAACTGTAAATTAGTACCTGACTCTGCTCTTGAATTATGGAAGGAAAAGGCAGTTATGACGGGAACTGGTCACCTGAGCCTTACAAAGCTGAGACCTAGTATAAGTAAAGTCTCTAACACTTAAATTCACTATAGCAGTACCTTTATCTTCAGAGGCGGATGCGAACATTATGGGGGGAGCGTCACAAAGACTGATGACTAGAAAGAAAACGGAGATGATGAACTACTTGTTAGAGAAGAAAGAACTACGGTCGTATTTCCTTCATATAGAAAGTTTTGGAAACAAAGAAAAATGAGATTATTACTATTTCCTTGACTTTTATTTTTACCCTTTGTTATTGAAAACGTCACTTTAGCTTTTCTTTGAGGCTCAAAATCTCTGTCACTCATCGCTGAGAGGTGACAACTTTTCAGCTTCCTTTATCTTTTAATTTTTGACCGGCATTCCCCCAGCCAATTTTATATAACCTAAATCAACCTAAAATGGGTGGAAATAACTCCCATCAAAGTACGGGTTCTAAAGTAAGGGAAATAATGAACTGTAAATAAAGATTTTTCTTTTGTATGTGAAGGAGCGGACGTCGGATGGTGAATGGTGATGTGCGGATTATATCAGTCTGCAACTTGGTCAGCGAGTCTTTTGTTTTAAACACAGCTCTAGAACTAACCAACTTTCTTGTGAGATACACGATTAGGTATTTAAACTTATAAAAGTATATTTAATCCAAAGACGATTTTCATTGGACGGAGGTGACAATATTCAGTTTTTTTTTTTTTTTCTCTAACCAGCGGCACTCGAGCTTTCCAGCTCTTTTGGACCAATGACATGTCATTGCGAGGCTGGGGGGTCAGTGGACTTTCCTTCCAACCCGGTCAGGAGCTTCGCTCCTTCCCATCCAAACGGGATTTATGTGCAGGAGCCGTTCAGGTTATTCAGTCAAATTTCCGGTCGTAAACATTCCTTCAAACGCTGACGCCCGGGTTTGAACCATGAAAACTTGGTCGCCAGTACAACGCCGTAGCTTACTTACTTACTTAGTCGTTCCCCTTCTACCGTGAGGTGTAGAGGTTTGGAAGAGAGAGCGCCAGACCATTCTATCAGCTGTCGCCTTTAGAATCAGTCCGGTTTTCTCTCTTGTAGTTCGCGTAATCATGATTTAAAGCAAACAGGTGATTGGCCTGTTGTGCCTTTGCATGGTGGAGGGGCTGCCTCCTTACGGCCTCCATGCAGGCCGCCCTCCTCCTTTTTCATCCGGGCTTGGGACCGGCATTGGCGGAGTTCAACGCCGTAGCCATGTTTTAAATAAATGTTGCATACTTCCTTTTTACTTGCGTGTTACAAGCTTGCAGTGTAAGAACTCCCCCCCCCCCCCCCCCCCTCTTTTTTTCCCCGCCGACTTTCTTGTAATCAAAGCTTTAACTGACGTGGACAGATGAGACATAACTCTAACCCCTGATCTGTTAAATCTGAACGTCTTTCGATAAATTATCCCGTTAACCTGCAGTTAGTCCTAAATGTACATTCCCAGGTCTCTATCGCCAAACAGGAACGAAAGTATGCGCAGTTGACTGATCGTAAAATAAGACTGGGATTAAGTTGGAAAAGGCGTCTTCCATAAGACTGGTTTAATAGGCGTGTGGCGTGGGGGATGTTTGGGTTCGGCTTGGACAGAAAGGGCAAGGTTAGAAATAAAACAACCAAATGCTGGTATGACTTTGTTATGACAAATGTCATTCGTTCATGCTTTCATTCCGGTCTTGTGTAGTACCCTGGGGTGTCTCTTCAAAGACATAAAGAACAGGTCTATTGTTCCCTCAGGCATTTCGTACAAAGCTGACTAATATGATGTTGTGCATAGGGGTGGCAACCTGACCATGTTACAAAATATTGCTACAGAGACACCCTGGAAAGGAACGGAATCTTCCCGTGACGTAGTTTCGAGCTATCTTATCTCCCCGTCTTCTTTCATTCTTGTTTTCTTCTGGGTATTTTTTTCATGTTTGTTTTTTTAAATTTTGTTTTCTTAAATTTTTGCTACTTCCCTGTGTGTAGCACGCACCTTTCAACCATTTACACGGAACTGTTGGTTATATCAGGCTTTTTTTTCTCTTAGTTTTATTAGTTGTTTTAATGCTCCTCATCTCATCATATGT
Source organism: Oreohelix idahoensis (assembly GCA_024509875.1). Classification (NCBI taxonomy): domain Eukaryota; kingdom Metazoa; phylum Mollusca; class Gastropoda; order Stylommatophora; family Oreohelicidae; genus Oreohelix; species Oreohelix idahoensis. The sequence goes on from JAMPIV010014771.1 coordinate 415,508, forward strand.
CCAGTGAAGGCTGATTAAATATTGTTGTACTGAGAGTTTATCCTACACCTAGTGCGCCTCTCGGCTTGACGAGGACCAGTGATGATCATTATGCAGGTAATAATGATAAGGAAGAGAAAGAGGATGAATACATGGAATTCTTTTTTCTTTTATTGCTTAAAATGGAGCGAACAAAAAAATGAAAAGCTGAAAATGAGCGAACGCGAAAGACACTTTAACACGAGTAAATTAAAAAGATGTAAACCTGTGAACAGTATATAAGTTATACACATAAATTGGCATGTTGCCGGCAGTCGTAAGAGATAAAGAAGTAGAAAACTAGACTACAGAGAAACAACAGAAGTGATAGGCTTACCGGGGACTCATTCCTAACGGTAGCACCGCATATGTACTAGAGTGAATCGTGACTAACCTCACTGCCAACTAGGCATCACATAAATAGTGCTTCATTGACAGTGCTTGCAATATAACAATGTATGTTTATTATTAATTGACAAAACCAGAGGATGGACCTCTACTTCCAGAGAGAAAGAGAGAGAGATAGAGAGAGAGGACGAGATGAATGAAATTACGATATCATCTCAGGCCTATACACATGAGGGATCCCATGTCATTGATTCATATCAGTCCGCACAAACCTTGATTACTCATTAATCCAAACCTTAATTACAGGAAGTATGGTTGCATGCAAATCATTCCAACACTCTTTAATTATTCATTAAGCCTGGGTTTAATTGAGATGTGCTGTTGCACTCATCCGTAAGCTGACTCCACGAGCTGTGTTTTGAGGGTTGCTGTAATTCTGACAGAATCGTTTGAATAAACTGAAGAACAACAACACAATCAAAGAAAAGAATAGATGATTTTATAAACTCCTCGGAAACAAGAAAATAAAACTTAATTATTGTAAATCCATTCGTGTCTTACCGGGGTCCGACAGGGGAGCAAAGAATAGTAACAATGTACCCTACCATGCATGTCGTAAGTAGCGACTAAGGGGGGTTGGACATGGGGCCGGTTACCCCATTCTGTAAAAAAATATTTTACCACCAAAATGTCAAGAAACAATATGGATAAATCAGTCAATTCAGCCGTTCAAGACAGAAGAAGGTGCTCTGGAAAGTAGGCCCATGAAGCAACTCAGAGAGAACCGAAAGGAGTCGGTTTGCCGACTAACCTTTTTTTCTTTTTTTTTTCGTCTAGGAAAATATCCAGGATTGGCACCTGGAACGTTCGCACTCTACACGAATAAGGGAAAACTGCGCAGGTGGCAGCAGAAATGGGAAATTTCAAGATTATAAATCCATTTCGCTCCCTTCCAGCACAAGTCTGTAATAGTGTGACACTACGTGGTTTCAAACCCGGTAACTTTAGTTCAAGAACCAAGCGCCCCAGCAACTCCACCTTTCACGGTCATGAGATATAGAAGGAGGCCACACACACACACAAATGCTGCAACGTTGACTGCATGCTCTGTAAGGAGCACATGAGTTAGTGCACGCTCTTTAAGAACATCTACAGTGCTGGCTCTTTAAGAGCATCTACTGTGCTGGCTCTTTAAGAACATCTACAGTGCTGGCTCTTTAAGAACATCTACAGTGCTGGCTCTTTAAGAACATCTACAGTGCTGGCTCTTTAAGAACACCTACAGTGCTGGCTCTTTAAGAACATCTACAGTGCTGGCTCTTTAAGAACATCTACAGTGCTGGCTCTTTAAGAACACCTACAGTGCTGGCTCTTTAAGATCATCTACAGTGCTGGCTCTTTAAGAACACTTACAGTGTTGACTCTTTAAGAACACCTACAATGTTGGGTCTTTAAGAACTACAGTGCTGGCTCTTTAAGAACATCGACAGTGCTGGCTCTTTAAGAACATCTACAGTGTTGACTCTTTAAGAACACCTACAGTGTTGACTCTTTAAGAACACCTACAATGTTGGCTCTTTAAGAACACCTACAGTGCTGGCTCTTTAAGAACACCTACAGTGCTGGCTCTTTAAGAACAACTACAGTGCTGGCTCTTTAAGAACATCTACAGTGCTGGCTCTTTAAGAACATCTACAGTGCTGGCTCTTTAAGAACACTTACAGTGCTGGCTCTTTAAGAACACCTACAGTGCTGACTCTTTAAGAACACCTACAGTGCTGGCTCTTTAAGAACATCTACAGTGTTGGCTCTTTAAGAACATCTACAGTGCTGGCTCTTTAAGAACACTTACAGTGCTGGCTCTTTAAGAACACCTACAGTGCTGGCTCTTTAAGAACATCTACAGTGTTGGCTCTTTAAGAACATCTACAGTGCTGGCTCTTTAAGAACATCTACAGTGTTGGCTTTTTAAGAACATCTACAGTGTTGGCTCTTTAAGAACTACAGTGCTGACTAAGAACATCTACAGTGTTGGCTCTTTAAGAACACCTACAGTGTTGACTCTTTAAGAACATCTATAGTGTTGGCTCTTTAAGAACACCTACAGTGCTGACTCTTTAAGGACATCTACAGTGCTGGCTCTTTAAGAACATCTACAGTGCACGCTCTTTAAGAACACCTACAGTGCTGACTCTATGCTCCGTTAGAAGCGCCAAGGAGCAAGAAAAGAAAAAAGAAACAAACAAACAAACACGAAAAAGAGTATTAGGCAGACACGAAGGGAATATAGAAAGCATGGAAAGTCCTTGACCGCATAGCACATGACAGGAAGCACTGGCGTGTACTTATTGAGCGCCCGTGCTCCAAGGGGAACTGCCAAAGGTAATGAAAAAGAGGGTAGGCAAGTTAATAAAGAAAGAAAGAGACAGTCATACAGACCGACAGACACATGGAGTCACTAAATAAACTTAATTCCACGAACACAAATAATGACTCACATATACAATGCCGGCCTTTGAGCATTCGGCGCCTGGGGCAACCGGTTTGGCATGCGCTACTTCCTCTACACATCTAGCCGCGAAAGTTAATTAAACTCTCATTGAAAATTATTTTTTTTTTTTTTTTTTTTTTGTTCGCCCGCTAATACTCGAGGCGAAATCTCAGGTTATTATTTATGTCTAACCTGACATTGATTTTACGTGAGTATCCCTTTATTTCTTGTACAGAGACAAATGTCCCTCGCCATTCAGGCAAATACTCGCCGATTTCGGAGGTACCCATTGCAGCTGGGTCGGCACAGGAGCCGCCAGTCCCTGGTCGATGACACTCCTTCAAATGTTCTCGCCAGGTCTCGAGTTAATCCAGTCCAAATCCCGGTTGACGAAAAATCCTCAAATGCCGTCGCCCGGGTTTGATCCTGTATCACCCGGTCGCCAGAGCGGTGTTGTAACCACTACGCTAGCGCGGCTCCCAGAAAATTATTAAAATTTGTGAAAAAAAAAAAAAAAAAAAAAAGCCGATCAGTTGCTTTAAAAAAATAACAACTAAAAACAGAATGTTCGAGATATATCACACTTTCTTCTTCTTTAAGTATCATGCCTGGTGGCGTATGCGATAATGTCTCTCCACAACTTCCTGTCTACAGTACTTTATCAAGTCTTGTTGACTTCTTCCCATAACATGACGTCAAAATGTCCAGTATCTTCTCTCTTTGTCGTCCTGTATCTATTTTTCCTTCAATTGTTCCTGTTGTCACGATATACTCCAGCCTCCTTCAATTGTTCCTGTTGTCACGATATACTCCAGCCTCCTTCTTCCCATAACATGACCAAAGAAAGTGGATTGCTTCTGTCTAACATAAGAAAGCCTCTTTCAGGACATCCTCATTACACTTTGGTTTAAGTATTTTCTAATAAAAGATTTGGGAGCCGCGCTGGTGTAATGGCTACGGCGTTGTACTGGCGACCAGGTTTTCATGGTTCAAACCCGGGCGTCAGCGTTTGAAGGAATGTTTACGACCGGAAATTTGACTGAATAACCTGAACGGCTCCTGCACATAAATCCCGTGTGGATGGGAAGGAGCGAAGCTCCTGACCGGGTTGGAAGGAAAGTCCACTGACCCCCCAGCCTCGCAATGACATGTCATTGGGCCAAAAGAGCTGGAAAGCTCGAGTGCCGCTGGTTAGAGAAAAAAATAAAAATAAAAGATTTACATTGCATGCTTTGACATGGGCATAGGTGAAGAAAAGTCAAGATACTTTTTTTTTTGGTCGCCAGCTCAGTCACTCCCTTGCCCTTAGCGCCCAAGACGGTCTCCTCGATCGCCCTATCCTAAAGCCAGCCCTGCATATAAATGTGGCTACTGTGTTGACAAGGCAAATTCTCACCTCAGTATTACCAGCAAGTTTGTATAGTATCAAATGATGCCCCAATGAGCAGTGTCACTTTTTCACTTAAAAACCCTCCCGTATTTGCCTTAACCTGCTTCGTGTCTGACCCGTTTTGACAAGGAGCAAGTTGACCTGGCGTGTTCCTAGCGTGAATTGCTCTATCCTGGTCTTGATCTGCGTGACGTATTCTGCAGTAGCGTTGTTGTATTCGTTCTTAGATAATTTGATTTGGACCAGGCATTTCGTTTTGTACGTGGAACCTTAAATTGTGTATTGTATGTAAATGTAACAATAGTCCCATAACAGATACTATCGTAGGGGAGTGAAAGTGTTAGAGAATTCACCGTGCTAAGCTCAGCTTTTTTTTAATCAAAGGGGTCCCAGTTTTCTTCCTCGATGCCTTTGCTCTTCTGTAACTCAAGAGCCGAGTTAGGTGTCCATTTATAGCTGAGTAGACTGGAGCGTCACGCTACCAGTGTTTCGATTCTGGAACTCGGTAACTTCATTGCTGAGAGGAAAACTTTCTAACCGCTTAGCCAACCGGAAGCTCATAATGTACGTGGGTCCTGAAATTTGGTATTGTCCAGAAATTTGGTATTGTCCAGAAATTAGGTATTATGTGTTTTGATATTTTCTTGACTATCGGCACACTAGGGGTGATATGGTCAGCATCACGCCGGCCGCCTTAACCTTCCCAGAGTTGCTCTGGTACCCAATTCATGAGGCTGGGTCGACCCCGTAGCCGTTCGCGGTCTAAAAAATCCCACTTCAACTGGGGATCGAACCATGGACCACCGAGCTAGGAAGCCAGAGCACTAACCACTGCGCTACCGCGGTTCTAATGTGTGTGGGACCAAATATTTGGCATTGTGTGTTGGACCCTAAATTTGATATTGTGTGTGGGACCAGATATTTGGCATTGTGTGTTGGACCCTAAATTTGATATTGTGTATGGGACCAGATATTTGGCATTGTGTGTTGGACCCTAAATTTGATATTGTGTGTGGGACCAGATATTTGGCATTGTGTGTTGGACCCTAAATTTGATATTGTGTGTGGGACCAGATATTTGGCATTGTGTGTTGGACCCTAAATTTGATATTGTGTGTGGGACCAGATATTTGGCATTGTGTGTTGGACCCTAAATTTGATATTGTGTGTGGGACCAGATATTTGGCATTGTTTTGGACCCTAAATTTCTTCTTCTTCGTTCGTCCTGAAAAGGACGTTGGTTGCGTTGTGTCTGTTTACGCCGGAGCTGTGATATCTGCACCTTTCAGTCGACACATCCGACTTCAGCACGGCAATTTTGGGACCGGTTTTGCCTTCCCTCTGCGATCCCTACTCTCTCAGCCAGACTGCAGTCATGCAGCCTGTTTCCAGGACCACCACGTGGAGGTGGAGTAGGGTCTTGGTTAGCTCTGGTTCGCTGACCCTGATGCAAGCAGTCAAGCTATGGGTCGCTGACTGCATTCTCTATTGCTGCATCTTTGGGTCCCGGACCCTAAATTTGATATTGTGTGTTTCACCAGAAATTTGATATTGTGTGTGGGGCCATAAATTTGATACTGTGTGTTAGATCAGATACGGAAACAAATGGGCTCAAGAGCATCCAGGCGATACACACAAAATGTAATCTTGAGACTCCGCACGGGCCACGACAGATTGAGATACCACCTATTCAACAAGCTAAAGATATGAACTACCGATGAGTGTAACTGTGGCACTGATAAAATGACTGCTGAACATCTGCTTCAAAAATGCCGAACATATCTGGAACAGAGAAAGCGCATATGGCCGACACCAGTACCATTCGTGGAAAAGCTCTACCGAGATGCAAATAGCATTAAGCTGTTACTGTTTTCTTTGAAAACATTCAAGTGGATGTCTGAGAGTGTACGAATAAACGAGGAGGAAGAGGAGGAAGAGAAAGAAGCCCAATGAGCAATTATTGCCGTTGACAAATGAGTTCTTTTTTTTTTTTAAATTCCCAGAAACAAAATACGACAAAATAAATTTTAAAATGGCCATTAAACAGACGTTACAACAAACAACAAAAGTTGCTTCCCGCTTTGACGTCACGTGTTGAACAAACCGGATCTCACGCTGAGTTTTAAAAGTTAATGTGAAATAGTACCGTACTGTATGTATTAAAATGTCAGTTAATTATTCTTATTGTGACATTGTTTCATGTAAATTAGTTTGGTGGGAGTGAAGAAATAACAATTTTAAAATAGGGAGTGACTTTTCAGTCTTCCTGTAAATACCAGAATACATCAGACATGAGAGTTATTAGTTCATTGTTCTTCTGTATCCTGGTTCACTTTTTAAGAAGCAGAGAACTACCACTGCATTTGGTCCAGTTAACAACGAAAACCTCGTTCGATTTATAATCGGATCATTCATTTTGGGAGATTTTTAAGTCCTAATGTCTAGGTGTCAACATGTAGTCGGATCGACTTATACTCGAGTAAGCACGGTAGTTACTAGATACTTAAACACATTACAACTAAAAGTAGCCAATTAACTGAAGTATATTACATTTTAAACATTTAGCTAATGGCGAAACAGATTAGGAACAAGAAGGTTTAAAACAAGGCTGCAGTGGAAGCCAAAGACACCAGATATGTAACGACCAGAACGACTAGACATCTCTCGACATCTAACAATCAATCATCGGCTATCCAGACACTAGGAAACTAAACAGGCTGCTAAACTTAGGACAACTCGACGCTAGGTAACTATATACATACGCTAAGACAACGCACCTCTCGACATCTAACAATCAAACATCGGCTATCCAGACACTAGGAAACTTTTGGGCCGCTAAACTTAGGACAACTACACGCTAGGCAACTAGACTTCAACTAAACATAATGCTAAGACAAGACACCTCACGACAACTTACAATCAGACATGAGCTAATTAGACACTGGGAAACTAGACATGCTGCTAAACTTACGACAACTAGACGCTAGGAAACTAGACTTCAACTAAACATAATGCTAAGATAAGACACCTCACGACACCTAACAATCAGACATCAGCTAACTAGACACCGGGAACTAGACACTAAACATAGGGCAACTCAACGGTTGGCAACTAGACATTACGCTGTGACAAGACATCTCGCTGCACCTAACAAGCAGACATCAGCTGATTCTGGTTTTTTAATAATTTGCTTTGCACGCCTCGCTCAGCCTAGACACAAGGTCCGTCGGTTATAATAAGGTCTGTGTTCAAAGAGAAAAAAAACCAGGTGATTAGATAGTAATTTGTGTAATTCCCGGGACATCTGAGGAGACAAAAAAAGTTTAGGACTTCTACTGCCTAGGGCAAGTCGTAAGAGGCCATTAAAATGCGGTTATTTTGCATGAACAGGCAACCTCATCATGTAGAGCAAATTCTATATAAACCACTACTGCAAGAGTATGTTAATGCTTTGGTTCCTACCAGGAACCAGAGTTAATAATTGGCTCATGCTGTAAAGGGAACAAAACAGAAGTGATTAGATTACCAACATGCGGAAAGCACACTACACGGAGACAGTAATAGAAAAATATAATTAACTAAATGTCGCCGTAGTTCTATCGTGAGCTAAACATTCCAACTTCGCCGTATGCAAGAGAATGAATGGACGCATCCTTTAGGCCAAGGGTTCTCAGACTTTTTCATTTTCTGTACCTTCATGTGACCCGGAGTTCTCCAAATAGCTGTTATATTATTTCTGTTGTATCTCCATTGCATTCTGTAGAGTTTCACATGGTCAGGCCCCAATCTCTTTCACAGTGGCCAGCCGTTTTCTTTTATTAAGAATTGTGGCCTTTGAAATGTGGATATAGTGTTGTTGTTGTTTAACTAGGACTGTTGAGCTTCTCGCTCTTTTGCAGCCAATACCAAGTCTAAGAGTCCTTGGTATTATTTAAACTGTTTATCTAGGTTTTCCTGTGGCTTTTCTGCCATTCCGAAGCGTGTTGAGTTGAAGTCATGAGCTCCAGTTTCTCCAGCTTGGCTTGCATTTAAATGATCGTCACATCTCTGTCCCAAGCTAGGAGTAAGAAGCACGTGGTATTCTGAGAATGGGGCACATCTCATGGAAAGAGAAGAAAGCAAATAAAGAGATACTATATACCCTAGGACTGAAAAGAGAGTTGGGACCCCAAGATGCAGCAATAGTGAATGCAGTCAGCTACCCATAGATGTACTGCTTGCATCAGGACCAGCGAACCAGAGCTGGTCAAGATCGCACTCCACCTCCACGTGGTGGTCCTGGAAACAGTCTACAGCAGTGCAGTCTGGCTGAGCGAGTGCGGATCGCAATGGGAAGGCAAACCCGGTCCCTAAAAAATGCCGTGCTGAAGTCGGATGTGTCGACCGAAAGGTGCAGATATCACAGCTTAGGCGTAAACAGACACAACGCAACCACCGTCCTTTTCAGGGCGAACGAGGAAGAAGAAGAAGACAAGAGAGTTGAGGAAGGTGATCAAAATTAGACAGCTAAAATATTTTGGTCGTCTTAAAAGACACCACCATAATAGAAGGCAGAGTTGAAGGCAAACGTGCAAGGGGAAGACAGCGCTATAAGTTGGAAGATAATATCTTGAGATGAACAGGAAAGAGTCTATCAGAGTGCACCATCAAAACATGAGACAGAATACTCTCGAGATTCATTGCAGTCGATCTTGGATGTTAAGATGGCACCTGATGATGATGATGACTCTCCTGGTTTTTAGAAAACCACCCCATGCCCTTATTCAGTATGAAAGAAGATCCATTCTAGAGCTTGCTACGCATATACACATAGAAAATAATTAAACCTATTAATTACTGTTCATAAAGGAAACCTTTTTTATTTTTTGGGGGGTACATACTGTAGCAATATTTATTAGTACCATACAGTTGTTATTAAATATTTATGAGAACACGGTCAAATAACTTAGTGAGACACTTGATTCTGTTGCTTGTCAATCAACATTTTTATTCTTGGTACAATATTGAAACAGTTACCCGCATGTCTGTGTTTAGTGTCCATTTTGTTTCTTGTTTTGGATTAGAATGGAAGCGAGATTCGCCGTTCTGTCTCCAATCCACATTTTTTGAACTAACACTACTATCTTTGGCATATTTCATTGTGATAATATGACTATTTTCTAAATATTTCCAGTAACTCCTTCATAAGCTTTTGCTACCCTCTACGGGTACTCCAGGTTCCAGGCTGGGAACCCGTCATTAGGCCGTTTAGTACAAGATCGCGCAAAAATTCTTACCGTGTTTACCAGGCCAAGGCAAATGTTACGAAAAGTTTTGTCATCTCTCTTGAAGAACCTGTTTTTAGTGTCAAAATTGAAAACTTGACAACTATTTCAACAATCTAAACTAGGGTTTAAGACTTTTACGAAAATAGCGAGTTACTTGATTCTGCTCTTGCATTTCACGTCTATATCTTTTTTTTTTCTTCGGTATTTGTTTAAAATAATCGACTTTTTTCGTATTTCCTTACCTGCTGTTAGCAATTTATTTTTAATCCTGACATGAATTTCTAGTATTATTGTTGCTTCAACTGTCTGATAAAGTAGGTTATGTTTTTTGTTTCACTTGGGGATTCATTCATAGTAGTGTATTCTCATTGTGTTACAATTGATATCAAAGAAAATCAAATTTAAACAGTTGAAAGTTCTTTCTGTTGTATTTACATATACAGTATTTTAACAGCATGTGTCGACGGCCGAATAAGTACAGTTGAATATGTGTCTTCTTTTTCTACTTCAAGTACTGTTGTGGGGGCGTTGGTGATCATGTCTCTCTACAACCTCTTGTCTCCAGTACTGTTGTAGGGGCGTTGGTGATCATGTCTCTCTACAACCTCTTGTCTCCAGTACTGTTTATCAATTCTGTTGTTGGTTTGTTTAAATGCGGCGATGTCACATTGTCCAGTATTTTCTCTTATTGTTGTTCTCTGTCTCTTTATCTTTCAGCCTTTCATGATGTCATGATGTATCACAGCTTTCTCCTTCTCATAACATGCCTAAAGAAAGTGTATGGCTTCACCCCGACACGAGGAATAAGCTTTATTTGCGCATTGGCCTCTTTCATGACATCCTCTTTACTCTTTTTGGATGCCGATAATAATTTTAATGTTCTTCTATAAAAAAATTAGATCTCTGTGGCCTCTAGTGCTTTTCCTATTTATGTACTAATTGTACATGACTTTTTTTCGTATGTCATTTAGCAACAATACAGAATGGCAGCCAGTTTTTCATCTATGTGAACAATGCATTGTTGCAGGTCGTCGACACTTTGAACATTTGTGACTTTAAATGTGAAAATGCCATAATATATATATTTATATAACACAGGGTATTTTATACTGTATTTAGCTTTTCAAATTTCAAGTTGAAGAGAGAGAGCCGTGAACAAAAGTCGGGGACCCTCTGCATTATCCTGAACGTAGCGGTGGTAGTTAGCAAATTTAGCCCATGAAATAATATCTAAAAAATTGGTTTTAAAGAAACATTAGCCGGTTGTACGACTCACAATCCTCCCATTTAATCAAGATGTGTTATTAGACCGTTTCTTCTCAGCATGCGGGCTACGGAGCCTATTGCTTACGTGAAGTTTTCCGAAGGATTCCGTTATATCATTGATTATAGTGGAAACTCAAAGACGGTTGTGTCTTCCTTTTAGGTTCTGTTTGTACAGTCCTTTGATCATTTCTCCTGCAGGAATTTTATTTGCCCCTAGGATGTATGGGATATGTAACGGAAATAATTGCTAGGTGTTGTCATCTTTCTCTCGTGTCTCCCGGAACCTTTCACAATAAAGCAAATAAAGGGGTTGTTGCGTCTTACCAGGCATGTCGTGAATGGTTGCCGACCGTGAGGCCTGCCTAAACATTTCAATAGCCACTAAACTACATTGAATTGGGGCCAGGCGTTCCGGTATAGACGAAAGTTTTCCGGCAAGAAGGATAATGGGTACCTGACTCTGCTCCTAAGTTAGGGAAGGCAAAGGCAGCGAGGAAGTGACCTGGTCACGCACACCTCATAATGCTCAACTTAGTTTGATGAAGTCTCTAACACTTCACTCCCCTGCTTCAGTTTCTGCTATAGGACTACTGTACCTTTATGTTTTATCGCAAAAGACCAGTTGGGTGACCGCAGCTGAGATTCAAAAATGTCTTCTTATTCTTCGTTCGTCCTGAAAAGGACGTTGGTTGCGTTGTGTCCGTTTACAGCGCAGCTGCGATATTTGCGCCTTTCGGTCGACACATCCGACTTCAGCACGGCATTTTTGGGACCGGGTTAGCCTTCCCTCTTCGATCCCTACTCACTCAGCCAGACTGCAGTGATGCAGCCTGTTTCCAGGACCATCACTTGGAGGTGGAGTAGGGTCTTGGTCAGCTCTGGTTCGCTGACCCTGACGCAAGCAGTCTAGCTATGGGTCGCTAACTGCATTTCTCACTTTTGACGCGTCTTAGGTCCCAAAAATGTGTTCAAGAGAGACATGAAGGCACTAGACATAAATCCAGCAACCTGGGAGGATGAAGCTGCTGATCGCACCAAGTAGCGATGCTGTCTACGGCGCCATCTTGGACTGGGCGAAAAGAAGCTCTCACAGCAAGCAGAAGAGAGAAGAAAACATCGAAAGGAATACCAGGAAAATAAGCAACAGAGGACTGACACCTCAGGGGCGCACTCCCATAGTCAGTTATGACTGAAGGGGCTATTATTATTACCTTTTATTATTATGTACAACCACGTGAAGCTCCCGAGGAATCTCTGAAGAGAAAAAGAAAGAATAGGACTACTGTACCCTCATGCATGTCGCAGAAGGCGACAAATGTAAGGTTTTTCATGGGGCTGGCAATGTCATCATTCAAAACTATTGCAACATAATCCATTGCTGGAAGAGCATGTAAGGGCTTGGGGCAGGCTTCCTGCAAAGGGACCAGCTGGATTGTGGCTCCATATTCCATAAGGAGCGCAAAGCAACATGATGATGATGGTATTATATACACCCGCAAATTTTTTTTTAAGTTAAATCGGGATGCTATACTTGAAAGGTTGAGAACCACTGGCTGAATTTTACTAGTAAAAATAAAGCTGCATTTGTTTGTACCCGGTGTGTCAAGGATCTGGAGGAACGTCGAGTGTGTGAAAATAGAATAAGTTATACTGTGACTTACAAATAATGATAGTTGTCACAAAACTGTATTTAAGTTGTCGCTTCAACGTACGTGACAAATGGCGTGCTTGTTTGCCGTAATAGATATATTATGTTGTCACTTGAATAGGCGTGATTAACGTTGCACTTGTTGCCTGGTGGAGCTCTTTTTGTGTAGATAAATTATAGTACGTGTGTATTTAGTTGTTGTTTTTAACTAGAACGAAATTGTTTGGACTTGAGGTCAGGGGTATGAAGCGAGCAAATATCACTGCGCAATCTACAAGGTAAATGTTCGGAACGTAGTCCGGGAGGAAGACTAAGGAAGACATGGATGGAAGGAGTTGCTGACGTTTAGTTGAGAGAATATACTACTATGACCGTCCAGCTGGCAGAGTGGTTAGAGCGATGTCTTCTCGCGGCAAAGGTGCCGAGTTCTGAACACGGTGACGTCATGCTACAGATTACTCAGCCTTAATTAGGTAACTGACTCTCCTCTTGAGTTAGGGAATAAACAGGCTGTAGCAGTGGATCGTGATCGTATAGTGGAGGAATCTGATGGTCGGTAGTTAACTTAAGCTTTCATCAAACTGCAACTGTCTTACTTTTGTTTTTCGCTTCCAGTATTGATTTTAATTCAGTCAAAATCATTCATATAAAGGATGTTTATTCCAGTTGAAGATATATTAAAAAGCAATAAAAATTGGAACATATAATACACTCTTTGTGTCCAATCTAAATCTACTTCTGATAACTCTTCTTCTTTGGACTCAGTTTGGGGCGGATGTTTTCTTTTTGTGGTTCACCAGAAACTAACTCATGATTGGTCTTTGGGTTAACAGTCAGTTAATTTAATCTCAAAACTAACTAACTACAAAATCTCTCTACCAAATTTAATATCACCAAGTGACGTTGACCAATCATAGTTCTTTATGGACTTTCCGGTATATCTTTTATGAAAATCCACACAAGATTTAATGACATCATGGATTCATGCGAACCATGACAAATGATGTCATTGGTTTATGACTAGTACTTGTGTACTAACTAGCCTATACAAGTACTTAGTGTATCAGACTTGCTGAAGTACTTTCTATCCTAAGGGTGGCGTAGTAAGCTATACGGTTACAAGGCAGCAAGGAAGGGAGCTGGTCGCCCACCTGTCAATGCTGGACCTAGTATAATGAAGTCTGTAACACTTCACTCTATTGTTAAAACCCGTGTAGTTGTCGGCGGTGGGGGCATTGAACAACCAAGTAAGGAGCATAACTACTACTCTCTCAAGAATATCACAAGAAGAGACTAATATCAGATAGTACAAGGGGCTGACATCCTCATCACGTGAAAGAAGTTGCTACATAAGCCACCACTGTAAAAGCACACCAATCTTTTGTGCAGGCTCCTTTGCAAGAGGATTGGCCGCAGTTGTGGTTTCATTTTCCGTGGGGTGCGTAAAGGGAAATAATGAGACTGCAGCAATGATATAGTTGGCATGAACCACCCAAAATCCATTGACTCGCCACGACAAGTAACACAAGTGTGAAAACAAGAAGAATGGAAAATCCCGTTTATCTGACGAGAAATTAACTCAAGTGAACATCAATTTGAAGAAGACAGAGGTCATGACATTCAATGTGGGCAATCCTGAGCCCATAACAATAAGGAACCAGAAGCTAGAGCAGACAGGTACATTTACATACTTAGGAAGCATAGTAACACCAGACGGCGGAACAAGCAAGGACATCAACAACAGAATGAATAAAGCGAGACAGCCTTTGCTAGTCTAAACAACATCTAGAAGTCTTCCCAGTACAGCACAAACATCAAATTAAGATTATATGAAAGCTGTGTACTTTCTGTGCTTCTCTAGGGTGCGAAATGCTGGAGAGTAACAGAGAAGGAAATGTCGAAATTGTCCTCTTTCCACACAATGTGTCTTAAGGAAAATTCACCGAATTTTTTGGCCGAATACCATCACCAACCAAGAACTACTTATTCGGAGTAACCAAGAGGACATGCACAACATCATAGCTGGAGTTGGGTTGGCCACGTCCTCAGAAGGGACCATGATGCCATTACAACAACAGCTATGCTATGGACCCCCAAAGGAAAGCGAAAGAGAGGCCGACCAAATACAACTTGGCGGAGAACTGTGGAGGCTGAGATGCTAAGAATGAACCAAAGTTGGGGCACTGTACGAAGAAAGGCCGCCGACCGAACAAAGTGGAAGCAATTTGTTGCTGCCCTACAAGACGCCACCAAGCGTGATGGCCACTGACTGCTTTGACAGTCTGCGACTAAGGATCAAAGAAGAAGAAATGATGCACCAAAAAGTTGCAGACATTCATAAATAGGTGCTTGCGTAGAATTGAAGGATTGACGTAGTACGACAAGATCACTAATGTGGAACTCATGACAAGAAACAGACAAGTGTCAGTGGATCAAGAGATGAGAAGAAGACGCTGGCGATGGATAGGACACACTTGAGGAAACCAGCTGATAGCATTATCAGGGACTTCTTGTTCTGGAATCTCCAGGGCAAGAGAGGTTGAGGATAACCAAAGAACACATGGAGAAGAGAGCTGGAGACAGACGTAAGGGTGATGAAGAAGGCATGAAAAGACTTTCTACATTGGAAGATCTGGAATATGCAGATGACATTGCACTACTAGCACATTCACATCAACACATCCAGAAAAAAAACGGATAGACTTAATAAGTTTAGCCAGCAGGTGGGCTTGAACATCAATTTAAAGAAGTCAGAGGTCATGACGCTCAATGTGAGCAACCCTGAGCCATATCAGTAAGGAATCAGCAACTGGTACAGACAGACACCTTCACATACCTAGGATGCATAGTAACACCAGACGGCGGGGCAGGCAAAGACATCAACATCAGAATGAATAAGGCAAGAACAGCCTTTTTTAGCCTAAACAACATCTGGAAGTCCTCTCAATACAGCACAAGCACAAAATTAAGATTATATCAGAGCTGTGTGCTTTCTGTGCTTCTCTATGGTGCGGAATGCTGGAGAGTTACAAAGAAGGAAATGTCGAAATTGTCCTCTTTTCACACAACATGCTTAAGAAAAATTCACCGAATCTTTTGGCCGAATACCATCACCAACCAAGATCTGCTTACTCGGAGCAAGCAAGAGGACATGCACACCATCATAGCTGGCAGACGCTGGAGCTGGGTTGGCCATGTCCTCAGAAGAGACTCCGATGCCATCACAAGAACAGCTATGCTTTGGACCCGTGAAGGAAAACGAAAGAGAGGCCCACCAAAAACAACCTGGCGGAGGACTGTGGAGGCTGAGATGCAAAGAATGAACCAGAGTTGGGGCACTGTACGAAGGATGGCCGCCGACCGAGCAAAGTGGAATCAATTTGTTGTTGCCCTACAAGACGCCACTAGGCGTGATGGCCATTGACTGCTTTGACGGTCGGCGGCTAAGGATCAAAGAAGAAGAACACATGGAGAAGACAGCTGGAGACAGACGTAAGGGTGATGAAGAAGGCATGAAAAGACTTTGAAGACAGGAAGATTTGGCATAGGTTGTTGAAGGGTTATGCTCCGTAAAGAGTTGAAAGGTCAAGAAGAAGAAATGACGCACAGGTAAGTAGAGGGGTCAGTTATTAAAGTTTATATTGTATGAAGTTTGAATAAAGATTCCTACCTGTGGAGTAGAGGAGTCCAATGTTTTAGAATACATTTTATTAAGATTGAATCGGGACGCATACCTGGATTGTTAAGCAATCAGTTATTTTAGTTAATATTTCATGAACTTTGAATCACCATTCTTGCCTCAAGAATTAGGTCTTTCGCCGAAAGTATTTTAGTTAATTTTATAAACGTAGTCCCATTTTTATATTTTCCAACAAAAATGTCATTTGCATGTCACGGGAAGTCAAACAAGAGATCAACCTTCACAGAACATGCGATAAAAAGAAGAGCACTCGAAAACATCGTGACAAATAAAAAAAATAGAGGGAAAAAAATAGAGAAAGTGATGTAAATAAAAAGCAAATTACTTAATTTCATTTTGTGATAGGAAGACAAAATGAATAAATAAAAGGTAGCCTGTTACTATAGCATGATGGGGAACTAACAATAGAACTGATAGAGAGCGTGTTCAAAAATGCAAAAACTCGAAAGACGTGGAGAAACATGATCGCCCATGCCTCGAGACATGGCACCTGACTTGGCCTTGAAAGATCAGCTTGAATGGAACAATAAATACCATTGAAATGGATCCCATAAAGCAGAGGCGGATTGAGCGTTAAGCACTTCGAGCACTGCTGGAGGGCCCACAGCAATAGAGGCGTTTACGCTCCGCTAAACTCTCCGTATGGAATTGATAATCAGACGCGAAGAACCCCTTTTTGACCTGGTTTCTGATCACTGTCACTCCACCCCTGCCATAAAGATTAGTAATAAGATGATAATTGAACAAGATCACAGGCTGGCATGTCTGGAAAGCAGTAACATCGAAAACGGAAGGAACAGATCACGATGTGCATGCCAAGATTAACTAAGTTTTATGTAATCTCACATTTCTCCCCGTCAACTTGGACATTCGCAGTTTTCTCTGAGGACATTTAAGTTAAGTCTGTTCAACTTAACTGTAGAACATAACTTAATTATATTCTTCTCCTTCTTCTTCGTTCACTTTCAGATGTCAACTTGAATATGTTCAAAAAGAAAGCATCACTGTACTCTAATCCACCTGTAATCTCATACTCTTCCACTGTACTCCCATCCACCTACAATCTCATACTCCTCCACTGTACTCCCATCCACCTACAATCTCATACTCCTCCAATGTTATCTAATCCACCTACAATCTCATACTCCTCCAATGTACTCTAATCCACCTACAATCTCATACTCCTCCAATGTACTCTAATCCACCTACAATCTCATACTCATCCAATGTACTCTAATCCACCTACAATCTCATACTCCTCCAATGTACTCTAATCCACCTACAATCTCATACTCCTCCACTGTACTCTAATCCACCTACAATCTCATACTCCTCCACTGTACTCTTATCCACCTACAATCTCATACTCCTCCACTGTACTCCCATCCACCTGCAATCTCATACTCCCCCACTGTACTCCCATCCACCTACAATCTCATACTCCTCCACTGTACTCTTATCCACCTACAATCTCATACTCCTCCACTGTACTCCCATCCACCTACAATCTCATACTCCCCCACTGTACTCCCATCCACCTACAATCTCATACTCCCCCACTGTACTCCCATCCACCTACAATCTCATACTCCTCCACTGTACTCCCATCCACCTACAATCTCATACTCCTCCACTGTACTCTTATCCACCTACATTCTCATACTACTCCACTGTACTCCCATCCACCTACAATCTCATACTGCACTCCCATCCACCTACAATCTCATACTCCTCCACTGTACTCCCATCCACCTACAATCTCATACTCCTCCACTGTACTCCCATCCACCTACAATCTCATACTGCACTCTCATCCACCTACAATCTCATACTCCTTCACGGTACTTGCATCCACATAGCATACACTCCTTCACTGACTGCACTCTTATCATCTCTTTCCCCTCTACTTAGCCATCATCCACTTAGCACATACTACCCTCTCCACTCTACCCCCATCTCCCTAGCATCTTATGCCCCACCACTCTACTCCCATTCCCTTTTCCTCCTAAATGCAGATGATAAATTAGGTTAAAAATAACAGTACATTAAAAACAAAAAAATACACGCTGAAACAAATGAAAACGGATCAACTGCTTTATCCACCCAACATCCCTTCGCGCCGCTGCACACCTCGTTTGCGCATTTTTTATGTTTTATAATTTGCATGCGCACAAGCGTGTGTTCCTTTCCCTGACATGAGATTCGTGTCGTGACTTGAAAGTCTGTAATTCTGGACTAAGGGCAATTGTTGTCCTGTCATCATCATCTCCCGCAAGCTATGGTCCAAGGACAGCGGATTTTTAAAATAGCTGGGTTGATGGCCGCAGCGTGAAATTTAAATGTTCCGCTCCAGCAACAGCATGATAGGCCGTTTGCTCCCTGGCGGATCTAGGAATTGTCCAAAGGAGGGGCGATACATTAGCAAGATTACCCCCCCATCCCCTTCCGCTCTTTACGTACACATATTTTTAGAAAATTAAAAAACAAAATAACGAATTTTGAAAATAATATAACTTGATAGTTTTATTATACAGTAACTCAAGAGCATTCACTTTTATTTTTTATTTTTAAATTACTGTTTATATCATAATTACATAAAAGTAAGGTACAACTATAAAGAGACAAAATGTTATACAAATTCACACATATTTTACATTATAAAAAAAAAAGGTAAAGGACCCCGTTACACGCAGATTGAGGCATATTGGGAATATGGTGTTAGGCCCATATTTTCTTGACCATCGGCACACTAGGGGTGATGTGGTCAGCATCACGCCGGCCGCCTTAACCTTCCCAGAGTTGCTCTGGTACCCATTTGGGGCTGGGTCGACCCAGGTGCCGTTTGCGGCCTAAAAAAAATCCCACCTCATCTGGGGATCGAACCATAGACCACTGAGCTAGGAAGCCAGTGCACTAACCACTATGCTACCGCGGCTTTTACATTATAGCATAACACTTTTTGATTTAGGATTGGCCGCCTGATGCAGCAGTTACCTGCCTTTTGTCCCCTAGTCCTCTGTTTTTGCGGCTCGATTAAAGTCCCTTTTTGTTGCCTGCCTGGCGCCGTCTTTTGTCTCATTGTTGTATGGCGGTTCACTTTATTGGCTTTCATTGTTCTGCCACGTAGAATTACTTGCAGACTCCGTTCGTAACCTATAAGGGACTTACCATTGTCCAGTACCATACATGTTTTAATTCGTCCGTCGTCCGACCTAACAATTACTTAAAGTCCTAGCTGGGGGGGGGGGGGGGGGGGGAGGCGGGGGGGGGGGGGGGGAGAAGAATACTGGAGCGGTTGATATGAGATAAGGGTTTTCAAAGTCCCAAGGGAGGGGCAATCGCCCCTTCGCCACCCACTGTCATACCGCACGGCATTGATAGTTGGTGGTGAATAGCCCAACCCACTTCAGCCAGTGACACGCGCTGACAGGGTGAGCAACGATATGTCTTCTTAGCAGGTCTCTAGATTTGAGTACAATTTCAGTATGGTGTGGCGAAGAGAATAAATCCCTAAAACTTAGCCTTATTCAATATTCAGTGTGGATAAATTAATTCATATCTGTGGTGTATTGTGTTCTTAAAGGATTTTGCGAAGAGAAACAGGTTAGTTTATCTTTCGAAAACTATTAATAATTGTTCTCAGTAAGATCCCTTTCGTCATTAGCATCATAGCTACATAGGCGGAAGACAGTTTTTCAATTAAATTCTTCGATCACATGACTAATTAAAATAAGAAGATTTTTCCTCTAAGATGATAGGCTTATAGGAAGTAATTAATAGTTCATTCTTCACCTTCATCTAGCTTGTTAAATCATCATCACAGTCTTCCATGCGCTCACTCTCATGCACAATATATTTAACACCATTAGAACTAAACACATAGAAATCAATAGTGAGGAGTATGATAAATGATAGTCAACCAGTGATATTAAGTGTGAAAACTTACGAAGACTTTTGTATGTCTTCAGTCCATCAGAAGTCTGAGTCTACACGCTACGTGTCTGACGTCTAACCAGAAATAAGTTATCAAAACGGACATTTGGCTAGCAGACTTCGCCATAGGACATCCTTCATTCCTCAATTAAAACGGAATATTTCTCGCCCACGATTAAGACAGTGGAAGCAGCATTTTTCGTCATCCTATATCAAGTGCGCATTAGTTCAATACATAGTTGTATCAAGTTCAAATCACTCGAAAGCTTACTATCTGAAGTCAAGCTAAAGAGCTCAAAAGTTGAATCTCATATTTATACCAAGTGCAACACACTCTTAAGCGCATTCTACGAAACAGACTCCAACGTATATTTTATGAATCACGATTACGTACACGGTAATGAGTCTACATATCAAGAACATTTCGTGAAGATATCCAGTCTGGCCAGTACCCTTTGGAGATTAGACGACCGACATTTTTCATACGACAACTGTTACCTGTTAATCAACGCTACAGAGATAGTGTCAACCAGTAAAGGATTGTGTATCGTCAACGTTCTCAGGACAACCAAAGTTTCCACCAGAACGTCCTCGATTTAGAGACACCCCACTCGACATAACTTGTAACAACTTGGGACATTCTATGCAAACATGTGAATCATCCTATCCGGCAAAGCGTTTAGAGACACATGGACTGTGTAGATTACTCACCATTTTGGTAACACGTATCATACCACATCATCATCATTTCGCTTTACACAAGTTCATTCTCCTATTGAATTAACTACAATATTAATATCTCATCTGTGTGTATTTGTGTGAATCATCTTTTACCATCATCACGTTCTAATCCCTACTAACCCTATATGTGTAGATATTTAATTAATAAACCCAATAATCGTTTGATCATTATCTAGTTCGTTAATGTATCACTTGTGCTGTCGGTGTTAAATATTTACATATAGGTAATTTCTACACTCAGATGAGGGTGGGGGCTTTTTCTGTTACGGGATCTAAGGGCAGAAGCTAAGGTCATGGGGAAACATAACTCTTTCCACAACACAATAGAAAACACTGTCCAGTGGAAAGCATTCGCATTCTCTTCTTCTGGTCCTTATCTCGAATAGGTCTCTATACTTTCTTAACGAGCCAATTTCTGGAGACCTTCTACCTAATATCTCAAAGGCTATTCCTGGCGAAAACTACTGTCGTAGTAAATGACCCAATACTCACCATACGACACCCACTTGGATCCGCCAATGCGTTTGCTTGATTTTTTTTTTTTTTTTTTTAAACCAGCGGCACTTGAGCTTTCAGCCCTTCGGCCCAATGACATGTCATTGCGAGGCTGGGGAACCTGAGGACTTTCCTTCCAACCCGGTCAGGAGCTTCGCTCCTTCCCATCCACAGAGGGTTTATCACAGGAGCCGTTCAGGTTATTCAGTCAAATTTCCGGCCGTAAACATTTCTTCAAACGCTGACGCCCGGGTTTGAACCATGATCACCTGGTCGCCAGTACAACGCCGAAGCCATTACACTAGCGCGGCTCCCGTTTGCTTGATAAGAACGTTTATAACTTAATACAGTAACAGTCGTGCGTCCGATTGGCAGAACGGTTAGAATACTGACCTCTCTGGCAAAGGTGCCGGGTCGCAGCACGGTGTGGGGAGGGGTCACCCCCAGTTCACCCATCTGTAATTGGGTACTGACTCTGCTTTTGAGTTAGGGAATGCAAAGGCAGCGAGGAAGGGAATTGGTCACCCCACCTCTCGAAGCTGGACCTAGTATAGTGATATCTCTAACACTTCACTCCTCTACGGCAGTATCTGCGAAGGGACTATCTATTTTTATCATGTATAGGCTCTTTGGGTATTGCGTAATCAATGTACCTACAAGGGGTAGAGTTCCAAGGTAGGGGAATTTCTCGAACCAAAAATGCGTGGGTTATACCAGGGGTTATCAACCCTTTTTTTACTCATGCCTCCCCCCCCTGAGCTTCATTTACCTCTGTGGCCCCCTCGTAGTCTCTGTTAGCTGGAAAAAAGGTACTTTACCATCTTACTGTGGCCCCCTCGTAGTCTCTGTTAGCTGGAAAAAAGGTTCTTTACCATCTTACTGTGGGCCCCTCGTAGTCTCTGTTAGCTGGAAAAAAGGTTCTTTACCATCTTACTGTGGCCCCCTCGTAGTCTCTGTTAGCTGGAAAAAAGGTTCTTTACCATCTTACTGTGGGCCCCTCGTAGAGATGATAGGAAACTCTTTACAGAGCGATACAACAGGAGGCAATCTGATCATCAGAAGAAGTCCCCCCATCAGACAAGTGTTTCGGCCCAGTATACTCCTTTACACTCTAAGGGGGGCGGGCCCACTTGGGTCATGACTCCCAAGCGTCTCAGCCTCCTGTTGTCTTGTATCGAAAATGAACCCATTTCACTTATGGTAGCAACTTTAATCCACAACTCCGCCAGCCGTGGAGGCAATTGTGAAAGTAACAAAGAGAAGACAAATTATTCCGTCGCACACACTGAGACACCATCGCGAAGCCGCCGAGCCTAGCCACTGAAATTCTGACACTGACACCTCCTATAATATACATCGCCTGTTGCCCCTCAGTCACAGCCCGCTCACTAGTACACCACAAAACTCAGCGTTTTTGTGGACTTAGAAAAATTCCTGGTGTTTTCTGTACCGCAGCGTTTATTGTCACGATTTCCATTGCCCATTGCGGTTGTTCCACAGCCAGCCTGATGCCTTTTCGGCAGTTTCACTAAGCCTCTTCAGTGCCCTTGTTCTCGCCTGTCCCTTCAACCCCAACAGTTTCAATAGATCATACATTGATGCAGCCACAAGCCCTCTTGCGCCCACTTCAACAGCCATGACCCTTGTAGTGAACCCCTCGTGTCTCAGATCCGCGGCCAGATCACTATATTTGGCCGCTTTGAAACGAATGTTGCTCGTCTAATCTGGATTCAAATGGCACGGTCAGTTCAATCAGTATGACCTGAAGCGTTGAAGAAGAATGAAGCACTATATCCGGCCATCTCCGCGATTTCCTGATACTCTCTGGATATGCCCCTCGTCCAGGTAGGTCTACCGCCATCTCCCAGTCGTTTGCACAATCAAGAAGAGATGGTAAACTGCTATCTGGTTTACTCGGTTTGGGGTGTGCTGACTTTCCTGCCCTCAGAAAGTATGTATTTGCGGTGCTCGGCCTGGGTTTGCTGTTCGCCTTCATCCTTGCTAGATCTATTGTCGCAGCAAGCTCATTTAGCACTTTGTTATGGCGCCAGGTGTATCGCCCTTGCCCTAATGACACCTTACACGCTGAGAGCACGTGTTCGAGTGTCTGCCTCCCCTGGCACAGGGGGCACTGCTCATCATCCGACTTTCCCCATTTCACAAGGTTGGTGGCCAACGGCAGCAGGTCATACATTGATCTAACCACGAAGCTGAGCCTAAGAGGTGCCATATGCCATATATCATTCCATGTCAAGGACCTCTGCAGGGCTCCTTCCCATGTAGTCCATTGGCCTTGTTGGACCTGCTGCACTGCTTTTTGCAACCTCTTATCATTCTCAGCCTCTCGTATCTCATGAACAACCATGTCTCTGCGCTCCCTGCTTGATGCCTTGGACCACCAGCGGATGTCTCCATGACCAAATCCCCGTCTATTCGTCTGTGTGTATCCGATTACCTCCCTCAGTTTGAGTGACTCTTGGGCAGCATCAACAGCTTCTTCCACTCTCCGCTTCCTTCCCGTTTTCAGTGTAGGCTGAATGGACTTAACCACGTCATCAGCTGACTCGCGTAGCATCATTGCAAGCCTTGCCTTTCCAACTTTGTACTCTTCAACAACTGACTTGAAAGGAAGCAGAAGTTTTGACTTTTTGCAGTACAGTGCTACATCTGACAGACCTGGTGGTACCCCTAGCCACTTTCTCATGAACTTGTTGACCTTTTGCTCTATAGCTTCGACTGTACTTGTGCTTATTTCATATATAAGCAGTGGAAAAAAGGTTCTTTACCATCTTAATGTGACCCCCTCGTAGTCTCTGTTAGCTGGAAAAAAGGTTCTTTACCATCTTACTGTGGCCCCTAGAAATATGGCATGGCTACCTGGGGGCGGTATGGCCTACGTTGAGAACCTCTAGGTTATACTATGTCGTTAATCAAAGACAATCTTTACCGGCTGGTCGACCGTTTATTTAGGTCAACAATGAATAGCAACTTGTTCTCCCAGTTAGCCAAACTGCCTGGGACTTCTGTACATTCAGAGATAACGTTTCTCAGCTTTCCGTTGACATACTCGACCTATTCATGTCACGCTCTAGTGACAGTGACCCCTAGACGGAAGGGGAGTGGCTATCAGGTGTGGAACCTTTGTAAGGTCAAGCCGAACAGTACTTTACACTGTAGAGTGTGTGCTGTAAAAGAAGTGTAAGCAAGCTGGGTACGAAGTAAAATAGAACTATTGACGAGGGAGGCGGGGCGGCGGAAGTAAGGCGCCAGTTCTGAAGTGGACGTATGGAAAAGCGAGGCTGGTTTTCTCGCAATGTGGTGGATTGTGAAATCTTGACCTCTCCGCAGGTCAAACAAAGGTAAAGGTAGTCTCAAAGTAGATATTGCCGTAGAGTAGTGAAGTGTTAGAGACTTCACCATACTAGGTCCAGCTTCGAGAGGTGGGGTTTCCAGTTCCCTTCTCTAACTGACGAGCACAATTGGGCACCCCTTTACAGCTGCGTACACTGGAGGGTGATGCCACCTTGTTTCGAACACGGTACCATCGCAGCGAGAGACCACTTGGAGACGGCGGGATTACCTGGGGAAGGTGGCGCTGAGAAGTGGGGGAGGGGGGGGGGGGGGGGGGCGAACGGCTATTCTAAAGAATGCTTATTGAAAGGTAGATGTGGGAGCTCTGAGGAAGAGTTTATGGTGGCCCGAAACAAGTTTGGAAACCACTGATCGAAACTTTTGACTTCGATTAACTTGTCCGTATTCGCACATGTTTGTGTGACTTAATATCTCTACAGGATAGTGTAGATTGACGCCTCCTTAATTGGCTTTTATGATTTCGGTGGTAACGCACGTGTTATACAAATATGTATTCCCCTTAACATGTTCTACGTGTTAAATAATAACTAGGCGCCATTAGAATCTTTATTCTCACCGTCATCATCACAATGTACGCACTTAACAGCCATCGTTTGAATACTCCATTTCTCCAGAAAGTCACTGCGTTGTAAACCATATCGACATGCCATCTGTCTTCCCTCTTCCTCGTGTCTTCCTGTGTTCCTTTTCCACCCGTCTTTCTTACTGTCACCGCGGTTTTTCAGATCCGTCTGTTTGAGTATCTTATTTCCAATAACGCTTTCAAGAGGCTATTTAGTATTTTGTTTTGTGTATTCTGGTTTTTGTTTCTTTTGTTTTTGTTTTGTTTTTTAATGACTACTGTGTCTTGTAAAAAGCACAAATTACTTACGCTGTAACCTCCAACTTGCATATGGCCAGCTGTATAGTATTGCTATTCCTATCAGTATGATAGAAGTAACTGCACACTTTTTTAATAGTGGTAGGGTATAATAGAAATGGTATTCGTGTCAGTATTACTGAAATAACTTTATCACGCGGGTTGATAGTGATAGGGTATAACAGAAAGGGTATTTGTGTCAGTTCAGTATTGTTGAGATAACTTCATCACGCGGTTGATAGTGATAGAGTATAACAGAAATGGTATTCATGTCAGTATTACAGAGATAACTTCTCCACTCAGTTGATAGTGATAGGGTTTAACAGAAATGGCATTTATGTCAGCGCTTAAAAAGAGTTATAGTACAGTAGATCCCATCTCACTGCAACATCGCCGGCAAGGAGCAAGCTGACGAATTGGCAAAGGAAGGTGGAAAGTTACCTCAGTCTGATACAAGAATAACTTTCGAAGCAGCAAAGAGTTTTATCAGAAGCAGGTACAGGAACAAACGGGAAACAGAGCATCTAGGCTACACAGAAAATGATGCATATTATCAGCTTAGCAGTGGAGAGCAAGTTGTGGTCGAGACTCCGCACGGGCCACAAACAGATTGGGATACCACCTACTCAGCGAGCTAAAGATATGAACTACAGATGAGTGTAAATGTGGCATAGATAAAATGGCTTCTGAACATCTGCTTCAAAGATGCCCAACATACGAGGAACAGAAAAAGCACATGTGGCCATCACCAGTACCATTCCTGGAAAAGCTCTATGGAGCTAGAAATAGCTTCAAGCTGACTACTGCTTTCTTTGAACATATTCAAGTTGACGTCTGAGAGTGTACGAAGAAGAAGAATACGACAATGTCATTTCTTAGAGCAGCTTTCACATCTTAAATAGTACAAGAGAGCAATATAATTGGGCAACAAATAAAAACATTAGAACTAATGAAACACTCTATAACTGGCATGCAACTTATTTTCTATTGCTTCGTCTGTGTAATTGCCTTAAGTAACATTTTGACTATTTTTTCGGGATTTATAAAGCTGATAGTTCGACAGTTTTCACATTTGTTGGAAGTAGTTTTTGTGTGTGTGGGTAAAAGTAACGGTAGTAGGTCTACCATAGAAGGTACTGCTGTAGGAGAGTGTAATGTTAGAGACTTCACTATACTAGGTCCAGCTTTATGAGGTAGGGCGCTAAGCTAAATACATCGCCTTTGCCTTCCATAATTTGAGACCAAAGTCAGGTACACGTTTACGACTCGAAAGACAAGAATATGACACTAATAAGTTGGGACCCCAGAACTCTGTATCATGGAGCATGACGAATATGACACTAACAAGGTTGGACCCCAGAACTCTGTATCATGGAGCATGACGAATATGACACTAACAAGGTTGGACCCCAGAACTCTGTATCATGGAGCATGACGAATATGACACTAACAAGTTTGGACCCCAGAACCCTGTATCGTGGAGCATGACGAATATGACACTAACAAGGTTGGACCCCAGAACCTTGTATCATGGAGCATGACGAATATGACACTAACAAGGTTGGACCCCAGAACTCTGTATCATGGAGCATGACGAATATGACACTAACAAGGTAGGATCCCAGAACCCTGTATCGTGGAGCATGACGAATATGACACTAACAAGGTTGGATCCCAGAACTCAGTATCATGGAGCATGACGAATATGACACTAACAAGGTTGGATCCCA
The DNA here is from genome assembly GCA_024509875.1 of Oreohelix idahoensis. Taxonomy (NCBI): domain Eukaryota; kingdom Metazoa; phylum Mollusca; class Gastropoda; order Stylommatophora; family Oreohelicidae; genus Oreohelix; species Oreohelix idahoensis. The sequence continues at coordinate 442,766 of JAMPIV010014771.1, forward strand.
GAACTCTGTATCATGGAGCATGACGAATATGACACTAACAAGGTTGGATCCCAGAACTCTGTATCATGGAGCATGACGAATATGACACTAACAAGGTTGGATCCCAGAACTCTGTATCATGGAGCATGACGAATATGACACTAACAAGGTTGGATCCCAGAACTCTGTATCGTGGAGCATGACGAATATGACACTAACAAGGTTGGACCCTGTAACAAAAGTGGTTTCAGTCTGAAATGTTATTACTGTTATTACTGGCCATAAATGTACTCGCATTCGCTAGCACAAACACTAATCATATAATTTCCACATTGCATTAAATATATATAATACGGCCTGTCCACATCCTGGCCTAAACAGTACTTCAACACTCACTAAAGCCTGCATCATCCGGCAGCTTCATTAATCTTCACAATATGGCCTACAAAAGTACTTCAATACATAGCAAAGCCTGCATCACCCGGCAGCTTCATTAATCTTCACAATATGGCCTACAAAAGTACCTTAATACACAGCGAAGCCTGCATCACCCGGCAGCTTCATTAATCTTCACAATATGGCCTACAAAAGTACCTTAATACACAGCGAAGCCTGCATCACCCGGCAGCTTCATTAATCTTCACAATATGGCCTACAAAAATACTTCAATACATAGCAAAGCCTGCATCACACGGCAGCTTCAATAATCTTCAAAATATGGCCTACAAAAGTACCTTAATACACAGCGAAGCCTGCATCACCCGGCAGCTTCATTGATCTTCACAATATGGCCGACAAAAGTACTTCAATACATAGCAAAGCCTGCATCACACGGCAGCTTCAATAATCTTCAAAATATGGCCTACAAAAGTACCTTAATACACAGCGAAGCCTGCATCACCCGGCAGCTTCATTAATCTTCACAATATGGCCTATAAAAGTACTTCAATACATAGCAAAGCCTGCATCACACGGCAGCTATAATAAGGTTCATATGGCCTAAACAAATCTTCACTGCAGTGTATCACATAGGCTGTACACACAGCGAAATATATAAGTCGACATTTTCTCAAATCCTACGTAGGCATACATTATCCAAAAACACTGGGACTCGACCTACACGGTCCACGCCCAAAACACAACTCTTCAAATCCCACACACTAGTCCCGCCAAAAAAAACCCGTCACGAGATTCGGTTGTCTTGAACACCGTTCTCGATAACACATGCAGACTAGCGAGCTATTCACATGACTCAAAACAGTACAGAATAAATACATTAAACAGCGTTCACACGCTTATCTGTACTCTGTCACCCGAAAAATAGGAAAAGATAATTCTATCCTAAAGTCAGACAAGTATCCGCTTAATCAAGCGTTGCAACTCGAAATTTAATTTGTTCAAAACATTCTAAAGATTACTTCCCCTTCCATAAGTTCCACTTGCAACAGTTACCACCCGCTCCGGGAAAAAAAATGATTCTATCATTTTTTTTTTGAAAAAAATTAACTCCCAAAAACGAAAAATTTAGAAGACAATTAAGCTCTAACGTATGCCTACAAAAATATCTTATTTTAAATCAAAATTATATCTATAACAAATATGAGCATTAAAGTGTAAAGTAGCAATAAAAGCATACAGCATAACCAGCTAAGTATAAAAAGTAATTAGTTAAATATACAAATATGATCAGTTCCAAAATTAATTCAAGTATACGTATATTTAGTACAAACCAAACCGACAACAACCGATCGAAAGAGAAAACACAAGATCAATCAAAAGAAGAATGATCTGTAAAAAAAAAAGAAAGTAAGATCTCAACAATACCATATACTCATAATTAAGTTGGACAATTACATGTAAAATAAATACAACTATCTTAAGTAGATATATCATATCAAATCATATAACCACTCCAACAATACAAAGAATAGAGGTATAAGTGTTGAAAGAAGACAAAGTATACAAATAGAATCAAGTAAAACGAAGATGAGGTACGAAAGTATAAACAAGATATGAAATCCATACCGAAAAGACAACAGAAAAGAAGGAATGAAATGAAGAATAGTTACCAAAGACAGATAGAAAGTAAAGGCACGAACGCAGAGAAAGTCAATAACAATACATACTAATAAATGTTGTGATCAGATAACCTATTCAAAAATAAATATATAAATATGATCGAAAGGCACAACACAAAATATCAAAGTATATCTATACTAACACATCAAAAAATAATTTATAACTAAACAAAACCTAATAAGTAATTTAACCAAGTTACAAGAGTTATACAAAACTAAAATAAATAAATTATAGGCATCGAAGAAACAAGTAATAGCATTGCTATAACTAATACTACCAACGCACAATGAAGCGCTAAAATAAAAATACATCATAATAAGAAACAACTTTTTACAAGAACTAATCAAACTACATATCAATGATATCACGAAGTCAAATGCTGGGCACACCCAACAAAAAATTACAATGCAAAAAAAAAAAAAATCATTTTTTTCAACAGTACCGTACAAACATTTTTTTTACGATAAGTTACATAAAAACAGTATTTAATTTTTAAGTAATTCAAGATCACTAAAACCTAATAATGAAATCAATATTTTAACAAAATGAGTGAAATATAAAACAAAAATCCTATCTCGAAGAAACCTTTAAATCAACACATGTAAATTTAATTTATCCTTTAAGTTCTTTCTGCTGACAATTACGTTCAGCTCAGTAAAATGCTATTTAGCTATAACTCTATCTCTTACTCAAATCGATAAGATATACATTATAAATAAATCTACCCTTTGATGCTAATATGAAATATAAAAAAGGTTCTATAAAAATATCTACAAAAAATACGTTTTTTTTTTTTTTTAAAATCTGTTAGGAAAATAATCTGCATGCCTGACTGGCAAGAAAATCAAGTTCTGGAAAAATCGAAGTTTCACAAAAAGTTAACAAATCCAAATACAAGATCATGTATGATACATGCAAGCTATTTTCAAAATTACATTTCACAACATACCAGATAATACACATCTTCTCTGTATGTTCTATATATTAATTAATCATGACATCAAAACATGAGAAAAATATAAATTAAGTGAATAACGAACACTCAGGACTATCTAAAAGTAACCACTACATCAACACAATAAATGAGTTTGTGCAATCTCATCATGTACAAAACTATCCTAAACAACACAGTTGCAAAAATTCTAAGTTGAACAGAGTAGTATAAAGGATAATAATTACATACTACACATTATCAACACAATAATATATAAATAGCATAAAAATGTATTAATACATCATCAAAATACAGACATATAAATAACAATAATAAAAAATTATGGCAATCAAAAGATGCATAGAAATAATCATTACAACAAAATTATATGTTATTTCAAAACAACAACATGTCATGTACTAATATAGAATACAAAAATATTTACTATCTTCACATTAAAAAAAAAAAAAAAAAATCAGACGCGAAGTCTCCCACTCTCTTGTAAACATGCTTGACCTTCAGAAAGTAACACCTCAGATTTTAGTTTGACGCTGACAGGTTTCGGTTGACTACTCGAGCGGAAAGTTGACTCACATTTCTGACCGTCAATATGTCACAGAAGCCTTGACCCTTATCGTAACGTAGCTTCTGTCAACAAATACAAATGAAAATTTCCATTTTACTCAATAGTGAAATTTAATGAAAAAAACGTAGAAATCACGTTTACAATTACCCAGTACCGGCTTGTGTAAAAACCCGGTCTCTTCACGATGTCACTAGCTCTCTCTATCACATGTAGATATCATAGAATTCTTGGGGACAACATGACCGACCTTGAATGTCGCCGCTGCCTTACGCTGAAACAAAGTGTTATATTCACAACAACAACCAGAGCAGGCAATAGTATTCAAGCATCCACTGTTATTTTTACTCTGTTTACCTTGATTATAAATGACTCTGGGCTCATGTTGAACAAAATTAGCACAATTGCGCTTATTATTTGTTCTATGATCAAAATACTTATTATTACCGTTGCCTTGTTTACAAAAAATGACTTTAGTCTTTTGTTTAGGAACATTACTCTGGTGATGTAAAGCAACATTTGAAAAGCTATTATCTCTATCATACTTTCCAACATTCTTACAATCAAAACTTTGAGATTTGTTAAATTGTCTACAGTATCTACGAGAGGGAAAATTATTATTTTCTGATCTCCCTTGGTACTGTTTAATCTTGGGGTTATCTCTCTTTCTAGAACTGTTTTTCTTTTCCCCTATGGGAATATATTTACCAATTGTTTCAAACTGACTGTGCTGAGTTTGATAACTGCCAGAAACAATAGTATCTCTATTGTTCCGCATATGGGTTTCATCTTTGGAACAAGTAGTAATAGTCTCAACACCCGCTATTAATTTCTGAGTATTTCCAGTAGTAGACAAATATTTGCTCTTATGAGTCTTGACCTGAAATATATCACCTTTCTTTTCCTGACCAACAGAACTGGCTGTTACACAAGAATCTTTGTTGTTCTGACGCCAAGAATTATTACTGGAACTATCAGTAATATTAGAACTTTTAAAGTTGTATTTACCACGATAAGATCTATCTTTACCATGAATGAAATCTCTCTGAGCAAAAAGTGTATGGGGCTGACTTTTCGCAACTTTCTGTCTATCATTGTGAACATTGACAGAAGAGCACCTTTTGTTTTTCAAAACCATATCTAGTAAGCCAAATATTCTTTCCCTTGCTTCCGCAATTTCATTATCTTTAAGTGAAATCGTTTCACTTAACCTTTTATTTAACTCCTTAACAGCCAAAACTTTGTCGCTTTCTTCTGCTAGCAAATTTTCAATTTTAGCGACCTTCTCTTTCTCAGCCGTCAACTCCACTAATGTCTCTTTCTCTAACTGTTCTTTATTTGCTCTCAACTGAGTCAACTCTAGTTGTAGTGACTGAATCTTAATATAATCATTCCTATTATTAAGCTCATCAATCTTTTCTGGAATCATCTCATTCTTTTCTTCCTGTTGGAGACCAAGATTCGCAATATCATCCATTAAATCAAGAAGTGACTCTGTATAATCTCTATCACGTTTATCGGTCTCAACTTTCAAATTCTCATAAATCTGTTTATTTTGTTGGACCTCCTGTGTAATATTTTCTACCTCAATTTGCTTATCTTTCATCTGGACTTCCAATTGCTTTATCTTCAACAATGCTAAATCCAAACTTGCCTGCACACTAGCAAGTTCTGAGTTTGACTTTTGCAATTCACCCGTAAGTCTAGACACTGTTTCATGTACTTTACTCACTTCAGCGGTACTCTCTAAGAAGTTTTCCCTTTGTTGTTTTTTTTCTTCTTAATTCCTCATCTTCTAACCTCTTTTTCTGATCAACAGAAATGTCGTTGAGCATTATTTTACGTATACTCTTCAATATCTGATCGCGCTCAACACCCATATAGTGGTACGAAAACAATCGAAGATCCATAAGCAGTAACTGCGCTAAATCTTTAGCCATCCTTAGATGAGGATGAGAGTGAAAATTCTCCTCAGCAAAATATCTTAGGGCACTTGATGCATTGACCAAAAATTTGTCCATCACATGTTCCTCAAGCTGTGGTCCTTTTAATTGTTGATAATCTCTACCTTCTTCCCACAAATAAGCCAATACAGGCCTCATATCCTCAGGATCTATATCATCATCATCCATAGTGATTCACTTACTTAAATCAATATATCTAGTAATCACATATAGTTATGACAAATTACTGTCTACAAAAGTTTTGACAATCACCCTTCCAGCTCACAAAGTTAACTATCTGTCAAGAAATGAGCTTATTCCTCAATTCTGTATCACCAATCCTTTTTATAGCACCTTTATCAAGTCACATCATTATCAGAAAAATCGACATATGTCAACAGCCATTAACACCTATGCATCAAATCTTAATCATATGTCAAATTAGACATAAACAACAATAATAACAAAATGAGCAATTAGGGAGGCCTAGCGACATATATGAAGTGACACAATTTACACAAGACACAATCACTTATCTGTCAATGATCCCGCTTCTTTTCCGCCACGACACTGGATATCACATAGACTGCTAAAACCTCCACTGCGGGAAAGCACTGCAACTTGATTCGTTTCTCTTCAGGTAATTTCGTCAATATGATATGTGCTTAACAATGCACAAGTTGACAGGAACCATAATACAGCACACACTGCAAATCTTGACTCTTCTTAGTCTGGAATGTACATGGCGACTCCGTGTATCATAACATCTTGAACTTGTGATGGTGATAACTGGCACAGGTAACTCGAATATTGCAGAAATCTGTCACAACCCGTACAAATGCTGGTACAAATACTGTCCAAGTCTAATTGAACTTCCTTGACCACTGCAGACGTTGTTGTAGTCTATAGGCACGAAATAGGACGTCAATTGCTACTGGTGTAAAGTTGCCTTCTACCAAATAAAGCGTGTGTTGTTTCTCAAATGCGCCACCCACGCAGACAATAACTAGGTCACAGTTCTGAAGTACAGGAGATTCAAGCCACGCCTACATAAGGCTAATTATAACAAAGTCAAGTGTTCTACACTCTTGTCACGTGAAAGTCATATGTATTATTTTCAACTTGTAGTGACTGATCCTCTAGATATGTTATGGTCTGGTGGACAAAATTTGATTCACTTTATCCTCTTGCTTCAAGTACATATCACTGTAGAGGTAACAATTTCTTAATCGTATACGCCACTCAGGCACATCTTAAATCATATCCAATGATACGAAAACTACGCCACTTAGGCTATCGACGCGAATAGTCGTAGATGTCAGATCCTGTTAACTGAAAACCACCATAAATGTAACAAAAGTGGTTTCAGTCTGAAATGTTATTACTGTTATTACTGGCCATAAATGTACTCGCATTCGCTAGCACAAACACTAATCATATAATTTCCACATTGCATTAAATATATATAATACGGCCTGTCCACATCCTGGCCTAAACAGTACTTCAACACTCACTAAAGCCTGCATCATCCGGCAGCTTCATTAATCTTCACAATATGGCCTACAAAAGTACTTCAATACATAGCAAAGCCTGCATCACCCGGCAGCTTCATTAATCTTCACAATATGGCCTACAAAAGTACCTTAATACACAGCGAAGCCTGCATCACCCGGCAGCTTCATTAATCTTCACAATATGGCCTACAAAAGTACCTTAATACACAGCGAAGCCTGCATCACCCGGCAGCTTCATTAATCTTCACAATATGGCCTACAAAAGTACTTCAATACATAGCAAAGCCTGCATCACACGGCAGCTTCAATAATCTTCAAATATATCCTACAAAAGTACCTTAATACACAGCGAAGCCTGCATCACCCGGCAGCTTCATTAATCTTCACAATATGGCCGACAAAAGTACTTCAATACATAGCAAAGCCTGCATCACACGGCAGCTTCAATAATCTTCAAAATATGGCCTACAAAAGTACCTTAATACACAGCGAAGCCTGCATCACCCGGCAGCTTCATTAATCTTCAAAATATGGCCTACAAAAGTACTTCAATACATAGCAAAGCCTGCATCACACGGCAGCTATAATAAGGTTCATATGGCCTAAACAAATCTTCACTGCAGTGTATCACATAGGCTGTACACACAGCGAAATATATAAGTCGACATTTTCTCAAATCCTACGTAGGCATACATTATCCAAAAACACTGGGACTCGACCTACACGGTCCACGCCCAAAACACAACTCTTCAAATCCCACACACTAGTCCCGCCAAAAAAAAACCGTCACGAGATTCGGTTGTCTTGAACACCGTTCTCGATAACACATGCAGACTAGCGAGCTATTCACATGACTCAAAACAGTACAGAATAAATACATTAAACAGCGTTCACACGCTTATCTGTACTCTGTCACCCGAAAAATAGGAAAAGATAATTCTATCCTAAAGTCAGACAAGTATCCGCTTAATCAAGCGTTGCAACTCGAAATTTAATTTGTTCAAAACATTCTAAAGATTACTTCCCCTTCCATAAGTTCCACTTGCAACAGACCCCAGAACTCTGTATCGTGGAGCATGACGAATATGACACTAACAAGGTTGGATCCCAGAACTCTGTATCATGGAGCATGACGAATATGACACTAACAAGGTTGGATCCCAGAACTCTGTATCGTGGAGCATAACGAATATGACACTAACAAGGTTGGACCCCAGAACTCTGTATCATGGAGCATGACGAATATGACACTAACAAGGTTGGACCCCAGAACTCTGTATCGTGGAGCATGACGAATATGACACTAACAAGGTTGGACCCCAGAACTCTGTATCATGGAGCATGACGAATATGACACTAACAAGGTTGGACCCCAGAACCCTGTATCGTGGAGCATGACGAATATCACACTAACAAGGTTGGACCCCAGAACCCTGTATCGTGGAGCATGACGAATATGACACTACCAAGGTTGGATCCCAGAACCCTGTATCATGGAGCATGACGAATATGACACTAACAAGGTTGGATCCCAGAACTCTGTATCATGGAGCATGACGAATATGACACTAACAAGGTTGGATCCCAGAACTCTGTATCATGGAGCATGACGAATATGACACTAACAAGGTTGGATCCCAGAACTCTGTATCATGGAGCATGACGAATATGACACTAACAAGGTTGGATCCCAGAGCTCTGTATCATGGAGCATGACGAATATGACACTAACAAGGTTGGATCCCAGAACTCTGTATCATGGAGCATGACGAATATGACACTAACAAGGTTGGACCCCAGAACCCTGTATCGTGGAGCAAGACGAATATGACGCTACCAAGGTTGGACCCCACAACCCTGTATCATGGAGCATGACGAATATGACACTAACAAGGTTCGACCCCAGAACTCTGTATCATGGAGCATGACGAATATGACACTAACAAGGTTGGATCCCAGAATTCTGTATCATGGAGCATGACGAATATGACACTAACAAGGTTGGACCCCCGAACTCTGTATCATGGAGCATGACGAATATGACACTAACAAGGTTGGACCCCAGAACTCTGTATCATGGAGCATGACGAATATGACACTAACAAGGTTGGACCCCAGAACTCTGTATCATGGAGCATGACGAATATGACACTAACAAGGTTGGATCCCAGAACCCTGTATCATGGAGCATGACGAATCCGACGCTACCAAGGTTGGACCCCAGAACCCTGTATCATGGAGCATGACGAATATGACACTAACAAGGTTGGACCCCAGAACTCTGTATCATGGAGCATGACAAATATGACACTAACAAGGTTGGATCCCAGAATTGTGTATCATGGAGCATGACGAATATGACACTAACAAGGTTGGACCCCCCGAACTCTGTATCATGGAGCATGACGAATATGACACTAACAAGGTTGGACCCCAGAACTCTGTATCATGGAGCATGACGAATATGACACTAACAAGGTTGGACCCCCGAACTCTGTATCATGGAGCATGACGAATATGACACTAACAAGGTTGGACCCCAGAACTCTGTATCATGGAGCATGACGAATATGACACTAACAAGGTTGGACCCCAGAACTCTGTATCATGGAGCATGACGAATATGACACTAACAAGGTTGGATCCCAGAATTCTGTATCATGGTGCATGACGAATATGACACTAACAAGGTTGGACCCCCGAACTCTGTATCATGGAGCATGACGAATATGACACTAACAAGGTTGGACCCCAGAACTCTGTATCATGGAGGATGACGAATATGACACTAACAAGGTTGGACCCCCGAACTCTGTATCATGGAGCATGACGAATATGACACTAACAAGGTTGGACCCCCGAACTCTGTATCATGGAGCATGACGAATATGACACTAACAAGGTTGGACCCCAGAACTCTGTATCATGGAGCATGACGAATATGACACTAATAAGTTGGGAACCCAGAACTCTGTATCATGGAGCATGACGAATATGACACTAACAAGATTGGATATCAGAACTCTGTATCATGGAGCATGACGAATATGTCACTAACAAGGTTGGACCCCAGAACTCTGTATCATGGAGCATGACGAATATGACACTAACAAGGTTGGACCCCAGAACTCTGTATCATGGAGCATGACGAATATGACACTAACAAGGTTGGACCCCAGAACTCTGTATCATGGAGCATGACGAATATGACACTAACAAGGTTGGACCCCAGAACTCTGTATCATGGAGCATGACGAATATGACACTAACAAGGTTGGACCCCCGAACTCTGTATCATGGAGCATGACGAATATGACACTAACAAGGTTGGACCCCAGAACCCTGTATCGTGGAGCATGACGAATATGACACTAACAAGGTTGGACCCCAGAACTCTGTATCGTGGAGCATGACGAATATGACACTAACAAGGTTGGACCCCAGAACCCTGTATCGTGGAGCATGACGAATATGACACTAACAAGGTTGGACCCCAGAACCCTGTATCGTGGGAGCATGACGAATATGACACTAACAAGGTTGGACCCCCGAACTCTGTATCATGGAGCACGACGAATGTGACACTAACAAGGTTGGACCCCAGAACCCTGTATCGTGGAGCATGACGAATATGACACTAACAAGGTTGGACCCCAGAACCCTGTATCGTGGAGCATGAAGAATATGACGTTACCAAGGTTGGACCCCAGAACCCTGTAGCATGCCACCATGCGCGAAGCCTTCACCAAAGCAGTCATATGCTCTTGCAGAAATGGTTGATGTAGCAATTTAATTTGACAACATGAGATTGCTCTTGGTGCACAAGTTCGACGAGAATGGCTCGAACAGAGCCGTCATCACCTTTGATATAACATGGTATTTGAACAATATAATTCAATCAGAAAGCCACCAACACCAACCCAGGACGACTACCAAGCTATGAACTGATCGGAACAAATTGTCATTCTGCGCCTCAGAATAGGACACAACCGACTCCGCAGCCACATGTATAAAAAATTTAAGATTGTCAATTCAGCCATGTATACATGTAGACGGGCACCCCAGACTGCAGAGCACATACTTCAAGACTGCCCCGAATATGATATATTGAGGCAAACCCACTGGCCCACAGAAACAACACTGGAAGCAAAACTATACGGACCTCTGTATGAACTACAAAAGACAGTGAAGTTTATACAAGAAACAACATTGCAGATATAGACAATATATTTCAAGCGAACGAAAGAAGAAGAAGAACAATATAATTTCTGACTTATATTCTTCGTGTATGTTGCTCATATAGTGTAAGTGGGGAGATAACATCAAGAGACGGATAGCAAAGAGTCTGTCAGAGACAGGAGATGTTGGAGATTCATTGCAGCCGACATTGGTTATGGAGATGGCACCTGATGATGATGATGGCGACCAGGGGTTTGGAAAAGCCAGTGCACATTTATTGGTCAGGAATCTCAACACGTAAAGCGTAGCTCCTCGTTGTGGGTCACTTATTCACACGGGTCGAGCAACAAAAGAATGGAGCCCTAAGACATTGTCTGCTTTTACTTCCATTGAAGGATTTTCCCGCCGCCATGGGGCTCTTGTCTGGGTTAAAAGTTCAGAGGTTTTGGGACAGGGTGATAAATCCAGTTCACTCTTTTTAATTTTTTTTAAATTGGAAAGTGTGTCACAGGGTGTCTCGCTGTTGCGTGGGAAACTTGAGGAGTAAGAGATGATTAAGAGTTGGAGAGAAAAAGCGGGTAGTTGAAGGTGTCTTCCCCGACAGTGAGGTGTTCTAAAAGATTATGAAACTGTTAAAACGATATAACCAGGTGGAAGATAATAAGTGTAAGAATGAAAACAACGCCAAAGTTTTTAACAGTTGCAGCCATATTGGTTTTTTTTAAAATTAATGAATATAACTATTCTGTTTAATCCCGGATATGTCATCATCATCATCACCATCATCATCACCATCATCATCATCACCATCATCATCATCATCATCATCACCATCTGCTCCCTAAGAAGCATAGGACTTCAACAAACGTACGTCAAGTCTTCCTGTCACGTGACGTCAGCTCCAGGTCTTTTCACGTCTTTTTCATCCCTTTTCATGTGTGTTTTCAGTTTTCTGGTTCACGTGATCCTTGATATGCCTCTACCTTTCTTACCCTGGGGATTCCAGATCAAGGACTGTCGGGCAACGCCATCAACAGGCTTCCTCAACGCGGTATCCCACATATCTCCAGTGTCTTCCTCCCATCCCCCACCCATCGGAACCAGTAAGCCACCCACACCAGTGACCTCTACACACCATCCTAATCCCTCTATTCCCCGCAAGAGCCTACCCAGGAAAGTCTGCAGCCCCCCCCCCCCCCTTCCCTTTTTTTCGAAGGGTAAAGAATTGGGCGCGCAGGCCCAATTCTTTACCCTTCGAAAATAAAGTTCGTTCGTTCGTTCGTTCGTTCGTTCGTCCCCTCCCGGCCGCCTTCCATCCCTCAGAGACCCACAGCAGGACCCACCTGATACCCGAACCGAAGACGCCCCACTATATGTCCCGAGCCCCCACCCACCACTCCCCCCCCCCCCTACCATCTCCATGTACCTACCGATGCAATGAAAAGCTCCCCCCAACCCCATGCTTCCCCCGCCCACCCCCCGACACCACTGTTCGCTCCTCAACTGTGTTCAAGCAGTTGACCATAAACTGAGAGAAGAACAAGCGGGCTTTAGAAAGAACAGAAGATGTGCAGATCATATATTTACCCGCAGGAACATTATAGAGCAGTGCTCAGAATGGTAGAGACAGCTGTACATTGACTTTGTTGATTTTGAAAAGGCTTTACGACAGCATATACACTGGGGACAGCCTATGGAAAATACTGAGGGCTTATGGAATTCCCAGCCGCATTGTTTCCATCATAAAAAGCCTCTATTCTAACTTTGCGTGCAGTGTTGGATGGAGTAATGTAACTTTCGAAGTGAAAACAGGAGTACGACAGGGATGCCCCTTATCAACAACATTTTTGACAGCCAAAGATTGGGTGATCCGCCAGACAACAGAGGGCAGTCCAAGAGGAATTAGATGGACAACGTTTTCTACACTGGAAGACCTGGAATATGCAGATGACATGGCACTACTCGCGCATTCACATCAACACATTCAAGACAAAACGGATAGACTGAATAAGTAAGGCCAACAGGTTGGCCTTAACATCAATCTGAAAAAGACAGAGGTCATGACACTAAAAGTGGGCAATCCTGAGCCAATAACAATAAGGAACCAGAAGTTAGAACAGACAGACACATTTACTTACCTAGGATGCATAGTAACACCTGACGGCGGAACAAGCAAGGACATTAACAACAAATGAATAAAGCGAGAACAGTCATTTTTAGTCTGAACAACATTTGGAAGTCTTCCCAGTACAGCATAAACACCAAATTAAGACTGTATGAGAGCTGTGTACTTTCTGTGCTTCTCTATGGTGCGGAATGTTGGAGAGTAACAGAGAAGGAAATGTCGAAACTGTCTTCCTTCCACACAATCTGCCTAAGGAAAATTCTCCGAATCTTTTGGCCAAACACCATCAGCAACCAACACTACTTATTCGGAGTAACCAAGGGGACATGCACACCATCATAGCTGGCAGACGTTGGAGTTGGGTTCGCCACGTCCTCAAAATGGACCCTGATACGATTACAAGAACAGCGATGCTATGGATTCATGAAGGAAAGCGAAAGTGAGGCTGACCAAAAGCAACCTGGCGGAGAACTGTGGAAGCCGAGATGCAAGAATGAACCAGAGTTGGGGCACTGTACGAAGGATGCCCGCCGAACGAACAAAGTGGAATCAATTTGTTGTTGCCCTACAAGACGCCGCCAGGCGTGAAGGCCACTGACTGCTTTGACGGTCGGCGGCTAAGGATCAAAGAAGAAGAAGAAGTCATTGCCAAGATTGATGGGCTACAGCAGTGCAGCGAGAGGAAAAGATATCTCATGATGGTGATTTTTAACTCGGGTAATCTGGACACATAGATGTATCAAATGATACCAGATAGTGCCAGATAAGGAGGACGTCCTTACAAGAAATACCCCATTCTCTGAAAAGAAAAATGGTGTATCGACATCAAAGGTATAGTCAAGCTGTATTTGAAATGCCTAGATGAGATGGTAATGTACTATCTTAGGTTCCTATGGGGCTCCTCTCCAGACTAACCGTAGACACTGACTCTGCTAGGGTAATTAACTACACAACATGACCTTTAAACGAAATGTAATAATTTACAGAAGACTGTAGGTACAATTTAAATTTATTTATATCAACAAAGATCTTTTCTTCTTTGTACTTTGTTAAGGTCTATAAATAAAATCCAACTGATTACCAAATGATCCGGATCTGTTTCAAGTTTCATGTGGATTGTAAATAACACATTTAGAATGGGTACACCCCATAAGTTAAGCTTAGTTTTATCCTGTACAGCTACTAACCTCCTCAAATGAAACTAAATTTTATTGGCGACTGGTGGGGCCTAACTTGGGAGGGGATTATTTGAAAACGTAACAAAGAACAACGAAATTTTTATTGTGGATAGTTTCTATATTTAAAATTTACCTACAGTTTTCTGTAAATCAGTTAATTTAACATTGGAATTTTATGGGGGATACATTTTATCTGCTTCAATGATTGTTAAATTTACCCCTACAGAGGTGGATGCTGTCGTACGAGGGGATCAGTCTATTAGTTAGGAGCCCCATGACCTAAGTATAACTACAATACCATCCCATGTAATGACATTTATCCAGTATGCTTGACGGTGGACTGATGATAACGATACACAATTTCGACTCAATAATTGGGTATTGCAATAATCTATACTAGTCTCGTTTTTATTATGGTTTTCAATATCTGGTAATCATTTGATACATTATACTGTGTTCCAATAATGACTTTCGTTAATACTTTGGGACTGTGCGTGCACCCGTGCCCCATCAGGGGATGGCAATTACCTTCTTTTCTTCTTTGGATCCATTAACCGCCAAAACCGTCAATAAGTCCAAGGCCGGGGGCATCAAAGCACTATTCAGTGGCCTCACGCCTGTCTGGCGTCCTGTAGGGGGGGGGGGCAACAACAAATTGATTCCACTTTGCTCGGTCGGCGGCCATCCTTCGTACAGTGCCCCACTCTGGTTCATTCTTTGCATCTCAGCTTCCACAGTTCTCCGCCAAGTTGTTTTTGGTCGGCCTCTCTTTCGCTTTCCCTCGGGGGTCCATAGCATAGCTGTTCTTGTGATGGTATCAGGGTCCCTTCTGAGGCGAGGGCCAACCCAACTCCAGCGTCTGCCAGCTATGATGGATGTGCATGTCCTCCGGGTTTACTCCGAATAAAAAGTTGTCTCTGAGTTGCTGATGGTGTTTGGCCAAAAGATTCTGAGAATTTTTTCCTTATGTAGCAGATGTGTGAAAAGAGGACAGTTTCGACATTTCCTTCTCTGTAACTCTCCAGCATTCCGCACCATAGAGAAGCACAGAAAGTAGCACAAAGCTCTCATACAGTCTTAATTTGGTGTTTGTGCTGTACTGGGAAGACTTCCAATATGTTTGTTGAGACTACAAAGGCTGTCTTTCTCGCTTTATTCATTCTGTTGTTAATGTCCTTGCTTGTTACCGCCGTCAGGTGTTACTATGCATCCTAGGTAAGTAAATGTCTGGGTCTGTGAGGGCCACTGAACTGCTGTTCTAACTTCTGGTTCCTTACTGTTATTGGCTCAGGAATTGCCCACAATTAAGTGTCATGACCTCTGTCTTCTTCAGATTGATGTTCAGGCCAACCTGCTGGTCATACTTATTCAGTCTATCGTTTTTTTTCTTGAATGTGTTGATGTGAATGCGCGAGTAGTACAATGTCATCTGCATATTTCAGGTCTTCCAGTGTAGAAAACGTTGTCCATCTAATTCCTCTTGGACTGCCCCTCTGTTTCCTGGCGATGCACCCAATCTATGGCTGTCAAAAATAATGTTGTTGATAAGGGCATCCCTGTCGTACTCCTGTTTCACTGTCGAAAGTTACATTACTCAATCCAACACTTCATGTAAAGTTAGAATAGAGGCTTTTTATGATGAAACAATGCGGCTGGGAATTCCATTAATGCCCTCTAGTATTTTCCATAGGCTGTGTCCCTGTGAAAGCTGTCGAAAGCCTTTTCAAAAAATCAACAAACGTTAATGTACAGGTGTCTCTGCCATTCTGACCACTGCTCTTTAATGTTCCTGAGGGTGAATATTTTGATCTGTAACATCTCCTGTTCTTTCTAAAAACTGCCTTTGTTCTTTTTCTCAGGGTATCTTTATGTCAACTGCTGTGAACACAGGTGGAGGAGGCGAAAAAGTTGTTTCGGGGGGGGTGGCGGGGAAAGCATGGGGTTGGGGAGCCTTTCATTTGCATCGGTAGGGTACATGGAGATGGGGGGGGGGGGGGAGAGTGGTGGTGGGGTATGTGGTGGGATAGGGCAATATAGGTGGGGCGTCTTCCGTGCGGGTATTTCAGGTGGGTCCCGGCTGTGAGTCCCTCTGAAGCATGGAAAGAGACCGGAAGGGGGACGAACGAACGGAACGAACGAACGAAATACGAACTTTATTTCGAAGGGTAAAGAAATGGGCGCCGGGCTAGGGGCCAATTCTTTTACCCTTCCGAAAAAAGGAGAAGGGGGGGGGGGGGGGCTGCAGACTTTCCTGGTAGGCGTCTTGCGTGGAATAGAGGGATTAGGATGGTGTGTAGGAGGTCACTGGTGTGGGTGGCTTTACTGGTTCCGATGGGTGGGGGATGGGAGGAAGACACTGGTGATATGTTGGGATACCGCGTTGAGGAAGCCTGTTGATGGCGTTGCCCGACAGTCCTTGATCTGGAATCCCCAGGGTAAAGAAAGGTTAGAGGCATATCAAGGATCAACGTGAACCAGAAAACTGTAAAACACACATGAAAAAGGGATGAAAAAGACGTGAAAAGACCTGGAGTCTGACGTCACCGTGACAGGAAGACTTGACGTACGTTTGTTGAAGTCCTATGCTTCTTAGGGAGCAGATGGTGGATGATGATGAAGATGATGATGGTGATGATGGATGATGGTGATGATGATGGTGAATGATGATGATGACATGATCCGGGATTAATCAGAATAGTTATTATTTCATTAATTTTAAAGAATAAACCAATATGGCGGCAACTCGGTAAAAACTTTGCGTTTGTTTTCATTCTTACACTTTAGTAGTCTTCCACCTCGGTTATATCGTTTTTAACAGTTTCATTAATCTTTTAGAAACACCTCAACTGTCCTGTAAGACACCTTCAATCTACCCGCTTTTTTTCTCTCCAACTCTTATTCTTCTCTTACTACTCAAGTTTTCCCCAACGCAACAGCGAGACACACTGTGGACACACATTCCATTTAAAAAAAATTAAAAGAGTGAACTGGATTTATCACCCTGTCCCATAACCTCTGAACTTTTAAAACCAGAACAAGAGCCCATGGCGGCGGGAAAATCCTTCAATGGAAGTAAAAGGCAGACAATGTGCTTAGGGGCTCCATTCTTTTTGTTGCTCGACCCGTGTGAATAGTAGTGACCCACAACGAGGAGCTAAGCTAGCTACGCTTTAAACGTGTATTTGAGATTTTCCTGGACCAAATAAATGTGCACTGGGTGCTTTTCCAAACCCCCTGGTCGCCATCATCATCCATCAGGTGCCATCTCCTGATAACCAATGTCGGCTGCAATAGAATTCCTCCAACATCTCTGTCTCTGACAGGACTCTTTGCTATGACCGTGGGGACTCTTGATGTTATCTCCCCACTTACACTATATGAGCAACATACACGAAGATATAAATATAAGTTTCAGAAAAGTTATAATTGTTTCTTCTTTTCTTCTTTCGTTTTTTCTTGTCCTTGAAAATATATTGTCTATATCTTGCAATGTTGTTTTCTTTGTATAAACTTCCAACTGTTTTTGTAGTTTTTTACAGAGGTCCCGTATTGTTTTGCTTCACAGTTCTTGTTTCTGTGGGCCAGTGGGTTTGCCTCAATATATCATATTTCGGGGCAGTCTTGATAGTATGTGCTTCTGCAGTCTGGGGTGCCCGTCCTACTTGTATACATAGCTGAATTGACAATCTTAAATTTTTTATACATTGTGGCTGTGGGAGTCGGTTTGTGTCCTATTCAGAGGCGCAGGAATACATTTGTTCGATGTAGTTCATAGCTTGGTAAGTCGTCCTGGGGTGGTGTTGGTGGCTTTACTGATTGAATTATTATTGGGTTCAAATACCATGTTATATCAAAGGTGAATGAGGCTCTGTGCGAGTCCATTCTCGTCGAAACTTGTGCACCAAGAGGCAATCCATGTTGTCAAATGACAAATTGCTTACATCAACCATTTCTGCAAGAGGCATATGACTGCTTTGGTGAAGGCCTCGCGGCATTGGTGGCGATTGCTACAGGGGTTCTGGGGTCCAACCTTGTAACGTCATATTCTTCTATGCTTCCACGATACGAGGTTCTGGGGTCCAACCTTAATATAGGTGTCCATATTCGTCATGCTACCACGATTCAGTGGTTCAAAGGGGTCCAACCTTGTTAGTGTCACATCTCGTCGTGCTCCATGATACAGAGTTCGCGTCGGGTACCTACCTTGTAGTTGTCATATTCGTCCATGCTCCACGATATCAAGGATTCTGGGGTCCAACCTTGTTAGTGTATATCCCCGTCATGCTCCCATCGAGACAGGGTTCTGGGGTCAAACCTTGTTAGTGTCATATTCGTCATGCTCCACGATACAACGAGTTCTGGGGTCCAACTTTAGCTTAGTGTCATATTCGTCATGCTCCACGCTACAGGGTTCTGGGGTCCAACCTTGTTAGTGTCCATATTCGTCATGCTCCATGATACAGAGTTCGGGGTCCACCTTGTTAGTGTCATATTCGTCATGCTCCGATGATACAGAAGTGTTCTGGGGCTCTCAACCTTGTTAGTGTCATTTTCGTCATGCTCCATGATACAGAGTTCTGGGGTCCGACCTTGTTAGGTTGTCATATTCGTCAATGCTCCATGATACAGGAGTTCGGGGTGGGGGGTGTCAACCTTGTTTAGGGTCATATTCGTCATGCTCCATGATACAGAGTATTCTAGTGGTCCACCCTTGTTAGTGACATATTTCGTCATGCTCCAGTCGATACAGTGTTCTGGTATCCAATCTTGTTAGTGTCATATTCGTCATAGCCTCCATGATACACGGAGTTCTGGGTTTCCCAACTTATTAGTGTTCATTTTCGTCCATGCTCATGATACAGGTGTTTCTGGGGGTCCAACCTTGTTAGAGTCATATTCGTCCTGCTCCTATGATTCTGAGTTCGGGGGTCCATTCCTTGTTAGTGTCATCATTCCGTCATGCTCCATGTTACAGAGTTCTGGGGGGTCCAACCTTGTTAGTGTCAGGGTTGGTCTAAATCCTCCATGATACAGTACTTCTGGGTCCCCCAACCTTGGTTAGTGTCATATTCGTCCATGTACTTCCATGATACAGAGTTCGGGGGTGCCAACCTTGTTTGTGTCATATTCCGTTCCAGCAACCATTGATACAGAATTCTGGGATCCATACCTTGTTAATGTGTCATATTCGTCCCATGCTCCCATGGATACAGAGTTCTGGGGTCCAACCTTGTTAGTGTTTCCATATTTCGTCATGCTAAATGATACAGAGTTCTGGGGTCCAACCTTGTTAGTGTCATTCATATTCGTCATGCTCCATGATACAGAGTTCTGGGGTCCAACCTTGTGTTAGTGTCATATTCGTCATGGCCTCCATGATACAGAGTTCTGGGGTCCAACCTTGTTAGGGTCATTAGTCGTCATGGCTCCATGAATAAGTGTTCGGGTGTCCAACCTTGTTAGTGTCATTTTCGTCATGCTCCATGATAACAAGTTCTGGGATCCAACCTTGTTAGTGTCATATTTGTCATGACTTCCCTTGGACGTGTGTCTGGGTCCCAACCTTGTTAGTGTCATATTCGTCATTGGCTCCATGAATTACAGTGTTCTGGGGTCCAAACCTTGGGTAGCGGTCCGGGATTCGTCATGCTCCATGAGACAGGGGTTCTCGGGATCCCACCTGTTAGTGTCATATTGCGTCATGCTCCATGATACAGAGTGCTTGGGGTCCCACTTGTTACGTTGCATATCTCGTCCATTCTCCATGAGTACAGTGTTGCTGGGGTCCATACCCTTGTTAGTGTCATATAGTCGTCATGCTCCATGATTCTGGAGTTCGGGGGTCCAACTTGTTAGTGTCATATTCGTCATGCTCCATGATACAGGAAAATCTGGGATCCAGAACTTGGTTAGTGTCCATATTCGTCATGCTCCATGATACTGAGTTCTGGGGTCGAACCTTTGTTGTGTCATATTCGTCATGCTCCATGATACAGGGTTTGTAGGGGGTCCAACCTTGGTAGCGTCATATTTCGTCCTGCTCCACGATTCAGGGTTCTGGGGTTCCAACCTTGTTAGTGTCTATTCGTCTGATGCTCCATGTACTGTGGAGTTCTGGGATCCATACCTTGTGGTGAGTGTTTTATATTCCGTCATGCTCCATGATACAGAGCTCTGGGATCCAACCTTGTTAGTGTCATGCTTCGTCATGCTCCATTGATACAGAGTTCTGGGATCCAACCTTGTTAGTGTCTATAATCGTTCATTGCTCCCTGATACAGGAGTTCTGGGATCCAACCTTGTTAGGTGTCATATTCGTCATGCTCATGATACAGAAGGTTCTGGGATCCAACCTTGTTAGTTGTCATATTCGTCCATTGCTCCATGATACAGGGTTCTGGGATCCAACCTTGGTAGTGTTCATATTCGTCATGCTCACGATTACAGGGTTCTGGGGGTCCAACCCTTGTTTAGTGTGATATTCGTCCATGCTCATCATTGATACAGGGTTTCATGGGGTCCAACCTTGTTAGTGTCATATTCGTCCATGCTCCATGATACAGAGTTTCTGGGGTCCAACCTTGTTAGTGTCATATTCGTCATGCTCCACGATACAGAGAGTTTCTGGGGTCCAACCTTGTTAGTGTCATATTCGTCATGCTCCATGATACAGAGTATTCTGGGTCCAACTTGTTTAGTGTTCATATTCGTTTTTGCCTCCACGATACAGAGTTCTGGGAATCCCAACCTTGTTAGTGTCATATTCGTCCATGCTCCATGATACAGAGTTTCTGGGAACCAACCTTGTTAGTGTTCATAGTCGACATGCTCCACGATACAGAGTTCTGGGGACTGTTGCAAGTGGAACTTTTTGGGAAGGGGGAAGTAATCTTTAGAATGGTTTGAACAAATTAAATTTCAGAGTTGCACGCTTGATTAAAGCGATACTTGTCTGACTTTAGGATAGAATTATCTTTTCCTATTTTTATCGGGTGACAGAGTACAATAAGCGTGTGAACGCTGTTTAATGTATTTATTCTGTACTGTTTTGAGTCATGTGAATAGCTCGCTAGTCTGCATGTGTTATCGAGAACGGTGTTCAAGACAACCGAATCTCGTGACGGGTTTTTTGGCGGGACTAGTGTGTGATTGAGGGAGTTGTGTTTTGGGCGTGGACCGTGTAGGTCGAGTCCCAGTGTTTTTGGATAATGTATGCCTACGTAGGATTTGAGAAAATGTCGACTTATATATTTCGCTGTGTGTACAGCCTATGTGATACACTGCAGTGAAGATTTGTTTAGGCCATATGAACCTTATTATAGCTGCCGTGTGATGCAGGCTTTGCTATGTATTGAAGTACTTTTTGTAGGCCATTTATGAGATAGGCCTTGTGAAGATTAATGAAGCTGCTATTGAAGGGTGATGCAGGCTTCGCTGCGTATTAAGGTACTTTTTGTAGGCCATATTTTGAAGATTATTATAGCTGCCGTGTGATGCAGGCTTTGCTATGTATTGAAGTACTTTTGTAGGCCATATTTTGAAGATAAATGAAGCTGCCGGGTGATGCAGGCTTCGCTGTGTATTAAGGTACTTTTGTAGGCCATATTTTGAAGATTATTGAAGCTGCCGTGTGATGCAGGCTTTGCTATGTATTGAAGTACTTTTTGTAGGCATATTGTGAAGATTAATGAAGCTGCCGGGTGATGAGCAGGCTTCGCTGTGTATATAAGGTACTTTTGTAGGCCCATATCATTTGGAAGATTAATAGCTGCGTGGTGATGCAGGCTTTGAATGTGTGTCATTTTAAGTACTTTTGTAGGCCATATTGTTGAAGAATTACAGGGTATGAAGCTGCCAGGAAGTGATGCAGGCCTTTGCTTATGTATTGAAGTACTGCGAACGCATGTAGGGTCAACATATTGTGATAAGATTAATGAAGCTGCCGGATGATGGCCAGGCTTTAGTGAGTGTGTTGAAGTGACATGTTTAGGACCAGATGTTGGACAGGCGCCTAATATATATATATTCAATGCAATTGTGGAAATATATATGATTAGTCGTCTTAGCGCGTTTGCAAGCGAATGCGAGTACATTTTATGGCCAGTTTAACGTTTAATAAACATTTCAGACTGAAACACTTTTTGTTACAGTTATGGTGGTTTTTCAGTTAACAGGATCTGACATCTACGACTTATTCAGCGTCGATAGCCTAAGTGGCGTAGTTTTTTGTATCATTAGATATGATTTAAGATGTGCCTGGGTGGCGTATACGATTAAGAAATTGTTACCTCTACAGTGATATGTACTTGAAGCAAGAGGGTAAAATGACGCAAATTTTGTCCACCAGACCATAACATATCTAGAGGATCAGTCACTACAAGTTGGAAATAATACATATGACTTTCACGTGACAAGAGAGTAGAACACTTGACTGTGTTATAATTAGCCTTATGTAGGCGTGGCTTGAATCTCCTGTACTTCAGAACTGTGACCTAGTTATTATCTGCGTGGGTGGCGCATTTGAGAAACAACACACGCTTTATTTGGTAGAAGGCAACTTTACACCAGTAGCAATTGTCGTCTTATTTCGTGCCTATTGACTACAACAACTTCTGCAGTGGTCAAGGAAGTTCAATTAGTCTTGGACAGTATTTGTACCAGCATTTGTACGGGTTGTGACAGATTTCTGCAATATTCGGGTTACCTGTGCCAGTTATCACCATCACAAGTTCAAGATGTTATGATACACGGAGTCGCCGTGTACATTCCAGACTAAAGAAGAGTCAAGATTTGCGGTGTGTATGCTGTATTATGGTTCCTGTCAACTTGTGCATTGTTAAGCACATATCATATATGACGAAATTTACCTGAAGAGAAACGAATCAAGTTGCAGTGCTTTCCCGCAGTGGAGGTTTTAGCAGTCTATGTGATATCCAAGCCGTGGCGGAAAAGAAGCGGGATCATTGACAGATAAGTGATTGTGTCTTGTGTAAATTGTGTCACTTCATATATGTCGCTAGGCCTCCCTAATTGCTCATTTTGTTATTATTGTTGTTTATGTCTAATTTGACATATGATTAAGATTTGATGCATAGGTGTTAATGGCTGTTGACATATGTCGATTTTCCTGATAATGATGTGACTTGATAAAGGTGCTATAAAAAGGATTGGTGATACAGAATTGAGGAATAAGCTCATTTCTTGACAGATAGTTAACTTTGTGAGCTGGAAGGGTGATTGTCCCAACTTTTGTAGACAGTAATTTGTCATAACTATATGTGATTACTAGATATATTGATTTAAGTAAGTGAATCACTATGGATGATGATGATATAGATCCTGAGGATATGAGGCCTGTATTGGCTTATTTGTGGGAAGAAGGTAGAGATTATCAACAATTAAAAGGACCACAGCTTGAGGAACATGTGATGGACAAAATTTTTGGTCAATGCATCAAGTGCCCTAAGATATTTTGCTGAGGAGAATTTTCACTCTCATCCTCATCTAAGGATGGCTAAAGATTTAGCGCAGTTACTGCTTATGGATCTTCGATTGTTTTCGTACCACTATATGGGTGTTGAGCGCGATCAGATATTGAAGAGTATACGTAAAATAATGCTCAACGACATTTCTGTTGATCAGAAAAAGAGGTTAGAAGATGAGGAATTAAGAAGAAAAAAACAACAAAGGGAAAACTTCTTAGAGAGCACCGCTGAAGTGAGTAAAGTACATGAAACAGTGTCTAGACTTACGGGCGAATTGCAAAAGTCAAACTCAGAACTTGCTAGTGTGCAGGCAAGTTTGGATTTAGCATTGTTGAAGATAAAGCAATTGGAAGTCCAGATGAAAGATAAGCAAATTGAGGTAGAAAATATTACACAGGAGGTCCAACAAAATAAACAGATTTATGAGAATTTGAAAGTTGAGACCGATAAACGTGATAGAGATTATACAGAGTCACTTCTTGATTTAATGGATGATATTGCGAATCTTGGTCTGCAACAGGAAGAAAAGAATGAGATGATTCCAGAAAAGATTGATGAGCTTAATAATAGCAATGATTATATTAAGATTCAGTCACTACAACTAGAGTTGACTCAGTTGAGAGCAAATAAAGAACAGTTAGAGAAAGAGACATTAGTGGAGTTGACGGCTGAGAAAGAGAAGGTCGCTAAGATTGAAAATTTACTAGCAGAAGAAAGCGACAAAGTTTTGGCTGTTAAGGAGTTAAATAAAAGGTTAAGTGAAACGATTTCACTTAAAGATAATGAAATTGCGGAAGCAAGGGAAAGAATATTTGGCTTACTAGATATGGTTTTGAAAAACAAAAGGTGCTCTTCTGTCAATGTTCACAATGATAGACAGAAAGTTGCGAAAAGTCAGCCCCATACACTTTTTGCTCAGAGAGAGATTTCATCCATGGTAAAGATAGATCTTATCGTGGTAAATACAACTTTAAAAGTTCTAATATTACTGATAGTTCCAGTAATAATTCTTGGCGTCAGAACAACAAAGATTCTTGTGTAACAGCCAGTTCTGTTGGTCAGGAAAAGAAAGGTGATATATTTCAGGTCAAGACTCATAAGAGCAAATATTTGTCTACTACTGGAAATACTCAGAAATTAATAGCGGGTGTTGAGACTATTACTACTTGTTCCAAAGATGAAACCCATATGCGGAACAATAGAGATACTATTGTTTCTGGCAGTTATCAAACTCAGCACAGTCAGTTTGAAACAATTGGTAAATATATTCCCATAAGGGAGAAGAAAAACAGTTCTAGAAAAAGAGATAACCCCAAGATTAAACAGTACCAAGGGAGATCAGAAAATAATAATTTTCCCTCTCGTAGATACTGTAGACAATTTAACAAATCTCAAAGTTTTGATTGTAAGAATGTTGGAAAGTATGATAGAGATAATAGCTTTTCAAATGTTGCTTTACATCACCAGAATAATGTTCCTCAACAAAAGACTAAAGTGATTATTTGTAAACAAGGCAACGGTAATAATAAGTATTTTGATCATAGATCAAATAATAAGCGCAATTGTGCTAATTTTGTTCAACATGAGCCCAGAGTCATTTATAATCAAAGTAAACAGAGTAAAAATAACAGTGGATGCTTGAATACTATTGCCTGCTCTACTTGTTGTTGTGAATGTTAGACTTTGTTTCAGCGTAAGGCAGCGGCGACATTCAAGGTCGGTCATGTTGTCCCCAAGAATTCTATGATATCTACATGTGATAGAGAGAGCTAGTGACATCGTGAAGAGACCGGGTTTTTACACAAGCCGGTGTTGGGTAATTGTAAACGTGATTTCTACGTTTTTTTCATTAAATTTCACTATTGAGTAAAATGGAAATTTTCATTTGTATTTGTTGACAGAAGCTACGTTACGATAAGGGTCAAGGCTTCTGTGACATATTGACGGTCAGAAATGTGAGTCAACTTTCCGCTCGAGTAGTCAACCGAAACCTGTCAGCGTCAAACTAAAATCTGAGGTGTTGCTTTCTGAAGGTCAAGCATGTTTACAAGAGAGTGGGAGACTTCGCGTCTGATTTATTTTTTTTTTTAATGTGAAGATAGTAAATATTTTTGTATTCTATATTAGTACATGACATGTTGTTGTTTTGAAATAACATATAATTTTGTTGTCATGATTATTTCTATGCATCTTTTGATTGCCATAATTTTTTTTATTGTTGTTATTTTTATGTCGGTAGTTTGATGATGTATTGATACATTTTTATGCTATTTATATATTATTGTGTTGATAATGTGTAGTATGTAATTATTATCCTTTATACTACTCTGTTCAACTTAGAATTTTTGCAACTGTGTTGTTTAGGATAGTTTTGTACATGATGAGATTGCACAAACTCATTTATTGTGTTGATGTAGTGGTTACTTTTAGATAGTCCTGAGTGTTCGTTATTCACTTAATTTATATTTTTCTCGTGTTTTGATGTCATGATTAATTAGTGTATAGAACATACAGAGAGGATGTGTATTGTCTGGTGTGTTGTGAAATGTGATTTTGAAAATAGCTTGCGTGTATCATACATGGTCTTGTGTTTGGATTTGTTAACTTTTTGTGAAACTTCGATTTTTCCAGAACTTGATTTTCTTGCTAGTCAGGCATGCAGATTATTTTCCTAGCAGATTATTTAAAAAAAAAAAACTTATTTTTTGTAGATATTTTTATAGAACCTTTTTTATATTTCATATTATCAACAGATTGTAGATTTATTTATAGATGTATATCTTATCGATTTGAATAAGAGTTAAAGTCTATAAGCTAAATAGCATTTTACGTGAGCTGAACGTAACTTGTCAGCAGAAAGAACTTAAAAGGATAAATTTAAATTTACATGTGTTGATTTAAAGGTTTCTTCGAGATAGGATTTTTTTTTATATTTCACTTCATTTTGTTAAAATATTGATTTCATTATTAGGTTTAACTTAAAGAATTATTGAATTACTTAAAAATTAAATAGCTGTTTTTTATGTAACTTATCGTAAAAAAAAAATAAAAAAAGTTTGGTACGGTTACTTGGTTGAAAAAAAAAATGATTTTTTTTTTTTTTTTTGGGCATTGTTATTTTTTTTTTGTGTGTGGCCAGCATTTGACTTCGTGATATCATTGATATGTAGATTTTGATTAGTTTCTTGTAAAAAGTTGTTTTTTATTATGATGTATTTTTTATTTTAGCTCTTCATTGTGCGTTGGTAGTATTAGTTTTATAGCAATGCTAATTACTTGTTTGTTCGGTGCCTATAATTTATTTATGTTAGTTTTGTATAACTCTTATAACTTAGTTAAATTACTTATTAGGTTGTGTTTAGTTATAAATTATTTTTTGTGTTATTAGTAGGCTCTATAGATATACTTTTATATTTTGTGTTGTGCCGTTCGATCATGTTTATAGTTTTATTTTTGAATAGGTTATCGGATCAGAGGAGTTATTAGTATGTACGGTTATTGACTTTCTCTGCGTTCGTGCCTTTGCTTTCTATCTGTCTTTGGTAACTATTCTTCATTTCATTCCTCCTTTTCTGTTGTCTTTTCGGTATGGATTTCATATCTTGTTTATACTTTCGTACCTCATCTTCGTTTTACTTGATTCTATTTGTATACTTTGTCTTCTTTCAACACTTATACCTCTATTCTTTGTATTGTTGGAGTGGTTATATGATTTGATATGATATATCTACTTATGATAGTTGTATTTATTTTACATGTAATTGTCCAACTTAATTATGAGTATATGGTATTGTTGAGATCTTACTTTCTTTTTTTTTTTACAGATCATTCTTCTTTTGATTGATCTTGTGTTTTCTCTTTCGATCGGTTGTTGTCGGTTTGGTTTGTACTAAATATACGTATACTTGAATTAATTTTGGAACTGATCATATTTGTATATTTAACTAATTACTTTTTATACTTAGCTGGTTATGCTGTATGCTTTTATTGCTACTTTACACTTTAATGCTCATATTTGTTATAGATCTAATTTTGATTTAAAATAAGATATTTTTGTAGGCATACGTTAGAGCTTAATTGTCTTCTAAATTTTTTCGTTTTTGGGAATTAATTTTTTCAAAAAAAATGATAGAATCATTTTTTTTTTTCCCGGAGCGGGTGGTAACTGTTGCAAGTGGAACTTATGGAAGGGGAAGTAATCTTTAGAATGTTTTGAACAAATTAAATTTCGAGTTGCAACGCTTGATTAAGCGGATACTTGTCTGACTTTAGGATAGAATTATCTTTTCCTATTTTTCGGGTGACAGAGTACAGATAAGCGTGTGAGCGCTGTTTAATCTCAATGTATGTGTTTATTCTGTACTGTTTTGAGTCATGTGAATTAGCTCGCAGCTAGTCTGCATGTGTTATCGAGAACGGTGTTCAAGACAACCGAATCTCGTGACGGGTTTTTTTTTGGCGGGACTAGTGTGTGGGATTTGAAGAGAGTTGTGTTTTTGGGCGTGGACCGTGTAGGTCGAGTCCCAGTGTTTTTGGATAATGTATGCCTACGTAGGATTTGAGAAAATGTCGACTTATATATTTCGCTGTGTGTACAGCCTATGTGATACACTGCAGTGAAGATTTGTTTAGGCCATATGAACCTTATTATAGCTGCCGTGTGATGCAGGCTTTGCTATGTATTGAAGTACTTTTGTAGGCCATATTGTGAAGATTAATGAAGCTGCCGGGTGATGCAGGCTTCGCTGTGTATTAAGGTACTTTTGTAGGCCATATTTTGAAGATTATTGAAGCTGCCGTGTGATGCAGGCTTTGCTATGTATTGAAGTACTTTTGTCGGCCATATTGTGAAGATTAATGAAGCTGCCGGGTGATGCAGGCTTCGCTGTGTATTAAGGTACTTTTGTAGGCCATATTGTGAAGATGAATGGAGCTGCCGTGTTATGCAGGCTTCGCTTGTATTATGTAGGCCATTGAAGTATTTTTGTAGGCCTGTGTATTAATACTTTTGTAGGATTATGAAGATTAATGAAGCTGCCGGGTGATGCAGGCTTCGCTGTGTATTAAGGTACTTTTGTAGGCCATATTGTGAAGATTAATGAAGCTGCCGGGTGATGCAGGCTTCGCTGTGTATTAAGGTACTTTTGTCGGCCATATTGTGAAGATTAATGAAGCTGCCGGGTGATGCAGGCTTCGCTGTGTATTAAGGTACTTTTGTAGGCCATATTGTGAAGATTAATGAAGCTGCCGTGTGATGCAGGCTTTGCTATGTATTGAAGTACTTTTGTAGGCCATATTGTGAAGATTAATGAAGCTGCCGGGTGATGCAGGCTTTAATGTGTGTTGAAGTACTGTTTAGGCCAGGATGTGGACAGGCCGTATTATATATATATTTAATGCCCGGGAAATTATGTTATATGATTAGTGTTTGTGCTAGCGAATGCGAGTACATTTATGGCCAGTAATAACAGTAATAACATTTCAGACTGAAACCACTTTTGTTACAGGGTCCAACCTTGTTAGTGTCATATTCGTCATGCTCCACGATACAGAGTTCTGGGATCCAACCTTGTTAGTGTCATATTCGTCATGCTCCATGATACAGAGTTCTGGGATCCAACCTTGTTAGTGTCATATTCGTCATGCTCCATGATACAGAGTTCTGGGATCCAACCTTGTTAGTGTCATATTCGTCATGCTCCATGATACAGAGTTCTGGGATCCAACCTTGTTAGTGTCATATTCGTCATGCTCCATGATACTGAGTTCTGGGATCCAACCTTGTTAGTGTCATATTCGTCATGCTCCACGATACAGGGTTCTGGGATCCTACCTTGTTAGTGTCATATTTCGTCATGCTCCATGATACAGAGTTCTGGGGTCCAACCTTGTTAGTGTCATATTCGTCATGCTCCATGATACAAGGTTCTGGTGTCCAACCTTGTTAGTGTCATATTCGTCATGCTCCACGATACAGGGTTCTGGGGTCCAAACTTGTTAGTGTCATATTCGTCATGCTCCATGATACAGAGTTCTGGGGTCCAACCTTGTTAGTGTCATATTCGTCATGCTCCATGATACAGAGTTCTGGGGTCCAAACCTTGTTAGTGTCATATTCGTCATGCTCCATGATACAGAGTTCTGGGGGTCCCAACTTATTAGTGTCATATTCTTGTCTTTCGAGTCGTAAACGTGTACCTGACTTTGGTCTCAAATTATGGAAGGCAAAGGCGATGTATTTAGCTTAGCGCCCTACCTCATAAAGCTGGACCTAGTATAGTGAAGTCTCTAACATTACACTCTCCTACAGCAGTACCTTCTATGGTAGACCTACTACCGTTACTTTTACCCACACACACAAAAACTACTTCCAACAAATGTGAAAACTGTCGAACTATCAGCTTTATAAATCCCGAAAAAATAGTCAAAATGTTACTTAAGGCAATTACACAGACGAAGCAATAGAAAATAAGTTGCATGCCTGTTATAGAGTGTTTCATTAGTTCTAATGTTTTTATTTGTTGCCCAATTATATTGCTCTCTTGTACTATTTAAGATGTGAAAGCTGCTCTAAGAAATGACATTGTCGTATTCTTCTTCTTCGTACACTCTCAGACGTCAACTTGAATATGTTCAAAGAAAGCAGTAGTCAGCTTGAAGCTATTTCTATCTCCATAGAGCTTTTCCAGGAATGGTACTGGTGATGGCCACATGTGCTTTCTCTGTTCCTCGTATGTTGGGCATCTTTGAAGCAGATGTTCAGCAGCCATTTTATCTATGCCACATTTACACTCATCTGTAGTTCATATCTTTAGCTCGCTGAGTAGGTGGTATCCCAATCTGTTTGTGGCCCGTGCGGAGTCTCGACCACAACTTGCTCTCCACTGCTAAGCTGATAATATGCATCATTTCTGTGTAGCCTAGATGCTCTGTTTCCCGTTTGTTCCTGTACCTGCTTCTGATAAAACTCTTTGCTGCTTCGAAAGTTATTCTTGTATCAGACTGAGGTAACTTTCCACCTTCCTTTGCCAATTCGTCAGCTTGCTCCTTGCCGGCGATGTTGCAGTGAGATGGGATCTACTGTACTATAACTCTTTTTAAGCGCTGACATAAATGCCATTTCTGTTAAACCCTATCATTATCAACTGAGTGGAGAAGTTATCTCTGTAATACTGACATGAATACCATTTCTGTTATACTCTATCACTATCAACCGCGTGATGAAGTTATCTCAACAATACTGAACTGACACAAATACCCTTTCTGTTATACCCTATCACTATCAACCCGCGTGATAAAGTTATTTCAGTAATACTGACACGAATACCATTTCTATTATACCCTACCACTATTAAAAAAGTGTGCAGTTACTTCTATCATACTGATAGGAATAGCAATACTATACAGCTGGCCATATGCAAGTTGGAGGTTACAGCGTAAGTAATTTGTGCTTTTTACAAGACACAGTAGTCATTAAAAAACAAAACAAAAACAAAAGAAACACAAACCAGAATACACAAAACAAAATACTAAAATAGCCTCTTGAAAGCGTTATTGGAAATAAGATACTCAAACAGACGGATCTGAAAAACCGCGGTGACAGTAAGAAAGACGGGTGGAAAAGGAACACAGGAAGACACGAGGAAGAGGGAAGACAGATGGCATGTCGATATGGTTTACAATGCAGTGACTTTCTGGAGAAATGGAGTATTCAAACGATGGCTGTTAAGTGCGTACATTGTGATGATGACGGTGAGAATAAAGATTCTAATGGCGCCTAGTTATTATTTAACACGTAGAACATGTTAAGGGGAATACATATTTGTATAACACGTGCGTTACCACCGAAATCATAAAAGCCAATTAAGGAGGCGTCAATCTACACTATCCTGTAGAGATATTAAGTCACACAAACATGTGCGAATACGGACAAGTTAATCGAAGTCAAAAGTTTCGATCAGTGGTTTCCAAACTTGTTTCGGGCCACCATAAACTCTTCCTCAGAGCTCCCACCCCCCCCTTTCAATAAGCATTCTTTAGAATAGCCGTTCCCCCCCCCCCCCCCCACTTCTCAGCGCCACCTTCCCCAGGTAATCCCGCCGTCTCCAAGTGGTCTCTCGCTGCGATGGTACCGTGTTCGAAACAAGGTGGCATCACCCTCCAGTGTACGCAGCTGTAAAGGGGTGCCCTATTGTGCTCGTCAGTTAGGGAAGGGAACTGGAAACCCCACCTCTCGATGCTGGACCTAGTAAGGGGAAGTTTCTAACACTTCACTACTCTACGGCAATATCTACTTTGAGACTACCTTTACCTTTGTTTGACCTGCGGAGAGGTCAAGATTTTCACAATCCACCACATTGCGAGAAAACCAGCCTCGCTTTTCCATACGTCCACTTCAGAACTGGCGCCTTACTTCCGCCGCCCCGCTCCCTCGTCAATAGTTTCTATAGAATGTCAACGGAAAGCTGATAAACGTTTATCTCTGATGTTACAGAAGTCCCTGGCAGTTTGGGCTAACTGGGAGAACAAGTTGCTATTCATGTTGACCTAAATAAACGGTCGACTAGCCGTAAGATTGTCCTTTGATTAACGACATAGTAATAACCTAGAGGTTCGCAACGTAGGCATACCGCCCCCAGGTAGCATGCCAATTTTCTAGGGGCCACAGTAAGATGGTAAAGAACCTTTTTTCCAGCTAACAGAGACTACGAGGGGGTCACATTAAGATGGTAAAGAACCTTTTTTCCACTGCTTATATATGAAATAAGCACAAGTACAGTCGAAGCTATAGAGCAAAAGGACAACAAGTTCATGAGAAAGTGGCTAGGGGTACCACCAGTCTGTCAATGTACACGTACTGCAAAAAGTCAAAACTTCTGCTTCCTTTCAAGTCAGTTGTTGAAGAGTACAAAGTTGGAAAGGCAAGGCTTGCAATGATGCTACGCGAGTCAGCTGATGACGTGGTTAAGTCCATTCAGCCTACACTGAAAACGGGAAGGAACGGATTGGAAGAAGCTGTTGGGATGCTGCCCAAGAGTCACTCAAACTGAGGGAGGTAATCGGATACACACAGACGAATAGACGGGGATTTGGTCATGGAGACATCCGCTGGTGGTCCAAGGCATCAAGCAGGGAGCGCAGAGACATGGTTGTTCATGAGATACGAGAGGCTGAGAATGATAAGAGGTTGCAAAAAGCAGTGCAGCAGGTCCAACAAGGCCAATGGACTACATGGGAAGGAGCCCTGCAGAGGTCCTTGACATGGAATGATATATGGCATATGGCACCTCTTAGGCTCAGCTTCGTGGTTAGATCAATGTATGACCTGCTGCCGTCGGCCACCAACCTTGTGAAATGGGGAAAGTCGGATGATGACCAGTGCCCCCTGTGCCAGGGGAGGCAGACACTCGAACACGTGCTCTCAGCGTGTAAGGTGTCATTAGGGCAAGGGCGATACACCTGGCGCCATAACAAAGTGCTAAATGAGCTTGCTGCGACAATAGATCTAGCAAGGATGAAGGCGAACAGCAAACCCAGGCCGAGCACCGCAAATACATACTTTCTGAGGGCAGGAAAGTCAGCACACCCCAAACCGAGTAAACCAGGTAGCAGTTTACCATCTCTTCTTGATTGTGCAAACGACTGGGAGATGGCGGTAGACCTACCTGGACGAGGGGCATATCCAGAGAGTATCAGGAAATCGCGGAGACGGCCGGATATAGTGCTTCATTCTTCTTCAACGCTTCAGGTCATACTGATTGAACTGACCGTGCCATTTGAATCCAGATTAGACGAGCAACATTCGTTCAAAGCGGCCAAATATAGTGATCTGGCCGCGGATCTGAGACACGAGGGGTTCACTACAAGGGTCATGGCTGTTGAAGTGGGCGCAAGAGGGCTTGTGGCTGCATCAATGTATGATCTATTGAAACTGTTGGGGTTGAAGGGACAGGCGAGAACAAGGGCACTGAAGAGGCTTAGTGAAACTGCCGAAAAGGCATCAGGCTGGCTGTGGAACAACCGCAATGGGCAATGGAAATCGTGACAATAAACGCTGCGGTACAGAAAACACCAGGAATTTTTCTAAGTCCACAAAACGCTGAGTTTTGTGGTGTACTAGTGAGCGGGCTGTGACTGAGGGGCAACAGGCGATGTATATTATAGGAGGTGTCAGTGTCAGAATTTCAGTGGCTAGGCTCGGCGGATTCCCGATGGTGTCTCAGTGTGCGACGGAACGAACGGAATAATTTGTCTTCTCTTTGTTACTTTCACAATTGCCTCCACGGCTGGGGAGTTGTGGATTAAAGTTGCTACCATAAGTGAAATGGGTTCATTTTCGATACAAGACAACAGGAGGCTGAGACGCTTGGGAGTCATGACCCAAGTGGGCCCGCCCCCTTAGAGTGTAAAGGAGTATACTGGGCCGAAACACTTGTCTGATGGGGGGACTTCTTCTTAAAGAACCTTTTTTCCAGCTAACAGAGACTAACTAACAGAGACTACGAGGGGCCCACAGTAAGATGGTAAAGAACCTTTTTTCCAGCTAACAGAGACTACGAGGGGGCGCCACAGTAAGATGGTAAAGTACCTTTTTTCCAGCTAACAGAGACTATGAGGGGGGCCACAGAGGTAAATGAAGCTCAGGGGGGGGAGGCATGAGTAAAAAAAGGGTTGATAACCCCTGGTATAACCCACGCATTTTTGGTTCGAGAAATTCCCCTACCTTGGAACTCTACCCCTTTGTAGGTACATTGATTACGCAATACCCAAAGAGCCTATACATGATAAAATAAGATAGTCCCATCGCTGATACTGCCGCAGAGGAATGAAGTGTTAGAGACTTCACTATACTAGGTCCAGCTTCGAGAGGTGGGGGTGACCAATTCCCTTCCTCGCTGCCTTTGCTTTCCCGAAATCAAAATCAGAATCAGTAACCCAATTACAGATGGGTTTGGTGAACTGGGGGGTGACCCCTCCCCACACCGTGCTGCGACCCGGCACCTTTGCCAGAGAGGTCAGTATTCTAACCGTTCTGCCAATCGGACGCACGACTGTTACTGTATTAAGTTATAAACGTTCTTATCAAGCAAACGGGAGCCGCGCTAGTGTAATGGCTTCGGCGTTGTACTGGCGACCAGGTGATCATGGTTCAAACCCGGGCGTCAGCGTTTGAAGAAATGTTTACGGCCGGAAATTTGACTGAATAACCTGAACGGCTCCTGTGATAAACCCTCTGTGGATGGGAAGGAGCGAAGCTCCTGACCGGGTTGGAAGGAAAGTCCTCAGGTTCCCCAGCCTAGCAATGACATGTCATTGGGCCGAAGGGCTGAAAGCCCAAGTGCCGCTGGTTTAAAAAAAAAAAAAAAAAATCAAGCAAACGCATTGGCGGATCCAAGTGGGTGTCGTATGGTGAGTATTGGGTCATTTACTACGACAGTAGTTTTCGCCAGGAATAGCCTTTGAGATATTAGGTAGAAGGTCTCCAGAAATTGGCTCGTTAAGAAAGTATAGAGACCTATTCGAGATAAGGACCAGAAGAAGAGAATGCGAATGCTTTCCACTGGACAGTGTTTTCTATTGTGTTGTGGAAAGAGTTATGTTTCCCCACGATCTTAGCTTCTGCCCTTAGATCCCGTAACAGAAAAAGCCCCCACCCTCATCTGAGTGTAGAAATTACCTATATGTAAATATTTAACACCGACAGCACAAGTGATACATTAACGAACTAGATAATGATCAAACGATTATTGGGTTTATTAATTAAATATCTACACATATAGGGTTAGTAGGGATTAGAACGTGATGATGGTAAAAGATGATTCACACAAATACACACAGATGAGATATTAATATTGTAGTTAATTCAATAGGAGAATGAACTTGTGTAAAGCGAAATGATGATGATGTGGTATGATACGTGTTACCAAAATGGTGAGTAATCTACACAGTCCATGTGTCTCTAAACGCTTTGCCGGATAGGATGATTCACATGTTTGCATAGAATGTCCCCAAGTTGTTACAAGTTATGTCGAGTGGGGTGTCTCTAAATCGAGGACGTTCTGGTGGAAACTTGGTTGTCCTGAGAACGTTGACGATACACACAATCCTTTACTGGTTGACACTATCTCTGTAGCGTTTGATTAACAGGTAACAGTTTGTCCGTATGAAAAATGTCGGTCGTCCTAATCTCCAAAGGGTACTGGCCAGACTGGATATCTTCACGAAATGTTCTTGATATGTAGACTCATTACCGTGTTACG
Organism: Oreohelix idahoensis; assembly: GCA_024509875.1. Classification (NCBI taxonomy): domain Eukaryota; kingdom Metazoa; phylum Mollusca; class Gastropoda; order Stylommatophora; family Oreohelicidae; genus Oreohelix; species Oreohelix idahoensis. Next base: position 479,025 of record JAMPIV010014771.1, read on the forward strand.
TAATCGTGATTCATAAAATATACGTTGGAGTCTGTTATTTTTCGTAGAATGCGCTTAAGTGTGTTTTGCACTTGGTATAAATATGAGATTCAACTGTTGAGCTCTTTAGCTTGACTTCAGATAGTAAGCTTTTCGAGTGATTTTGAACTTGATACAACTATGTATTGAACTAATGCGCACTTGATATAGGATGACGAAAAATGCTGCTTCCACCGTCCCTTAATCGTGGGCGAGAAATATTCCGTTTTTAATTGAGGAATGAAGGATGTCCTATGTCGAAGTCTGTCTTATGCCCAAATGTACCCCGGTTCTGGAAATAACTCTAAATTTTCTGGTTCAACCGTCCAGACACGTAGCGTGTAACTCAGACTCTGATGACGAGCATACCAGAAAGTCTTCGTAAGTTTCACACTGAATATCAACTGGTTGAACTATCATTTATCAGTACATCTCACTATTGATTTCTAAAGTGTTTAGTTCTACATGGTGGTTAAATAATATTGTGCATGATAGTGAGCGCATACTAACCTGTTTTCTCTTCGCTAAAATCCTTTAAGAACCAATACACCACAGATATGAATTAATTTATCCACACTGATAATGAATAGGCTAAGTTTTTTAGGGATTTATTCTCTTCGCCCACACCATACTGAAATTGTACTCAAATCTAGAGACCTGCTAAGAAGACATATCGTTGCTCACCCTGTCAGCGCGTGTCACTGGCTGAAGTGGGTTGGTGCTATTCACGCAGCTCCCCCCACACACCCCGCCCCCCCACCACCCCAAAAATTCACCAAAAAAGGGGGGGGGGGGGGGGGGGGGGGGGGCATTAGAATATCCGTGCGGTATGACAGTGGTGCGAAGGGCATTGCCCTCCCTTGGGACTTTGAAAACCTTATCTCATATCAACCGCTCCAGTATTCTCCCCCCACACCC